>CAMPET010000181.1:128378-139524 GCA_946803715.1 Beroe ovata | reverse complement strand
CCGGTACGTTTTCTTGACATTGATTTTGGGGACTTGTCATTGGAGCAGATCACGTGTGGGTTCGACATGAGGACAATTGGTAATCGGCAAGTGGGATATGCGGGATCTTCGGGATACACGTATAGCAACATCTACCACCCTCCCACCCCTTTCCCAGTGAATAGTGATCTTGATAGAATTTTTACTGAAATCAGCGAAAATACTAACGACCCCGAATTCAACAAAGAGAACTACTCGGTGCTCGTTACACTTTTTAAAAACGGTCAGTCCTGGCTACCGTTTCACTGTGACGATGAGGAAGCGATCGAGCTGGGCAGTGATATTTACACGGTCAGCATAGGAGAACCCAGAAACATAGAATTCAGGACTGTGACTGGGTTGATCAAGACTGTGTCTCATCCTCTTCCACACGGTTCCGTTTATGTCATGTCTAGAGAGTCGCAGAACTATTGGGAGCACGGGATCCCCAAGCAGCCTACTTCCCAGCCCCGTGTTTCACTTACTTTCAGGAAGATGACTCCCCCAACTTCACCGGCCAACAGACCTCCTCCTATTCGTAGGCCCACAAGCAATCCTCAGCCAATTAACTTTGATTCCTCTGAGTCTTTCAACATGCAAAACCTCTAGCTGAACTTACTAAAAACTAATTATGTAATTCACTAGCTTCATGCTTATACTAATATACACTAGGTATAGCGACTCTATACCCTGGCGTACAATTACATGCCAATGTGTCGTAGGAATACGGGGGTGTAACACTGAATATGGCTGTCCATTTTGTCCCGCAACTTATATGCAACAGGTACGCTGGGTACCCATACTGGAGATGCAATGGGGTTCAGCCCAATATCAGAGAGGGCAGGCCGCATCACCTGTTTTGTCGGAGCCTACCTACAGAAAGTTTTCGTAGTACAACAATTGACCCCCGACGATTGACCCCCGACAATTGACCCCCTGACAATTACAGTTAGAGTTAGGGTTAGGGCTTGGGTAACTGTTACTGTTTTGCTACCCCCTGATGACAGACAGTGATGTACGCCAGTTCATTATTCGTCAACCGGCGGCAGCATGCCCAAAATAACCCGGCGTGGCAGCGTTTCGGCGGCATGGAGCAAAATTTTATCAAAATTTATGTTTCAATTGCCAGGTCCAAAAAATTGTGACGTACGTGCGCGCGTGAAACAATGATTAAACGAGTGTAGTTTTTATGCCCAAAACTTGGATTTATGAAGAACCATGTCGCGTATTTTGACATTGAGACACTCCCCATGGGACACTTGAGACACAATTGGGACACTCCCTGCAAATGTATGGGAAACTCAGAACACACATATGGGACACTCCCAAAGTAGTGTCTCAAATACGTCACAAGGTTCAATCTGGCTTTACATGTTGATGAACATTACAGAGCGTGGTGGCCTCATAGCAGGGAGTAGCCCATGAAATAAGACAGTCAGCCACTGACTTTCAATTATCATTGCTACCACCTGAAAAGTCTAGTTTCTAAGTTTCATGAGTAGGTATAATGACTTCTAGTTTTACCTAGAATCAACGTTATTGTAATGCGACCTAATCACTGTAATTGCAGTATGACCTAATTTTGTTTATTCCTGATTCCTGTTATGTTTCAATCAATAGAAATAATTTTTGTTAGGTGGTGACAAAGGGAAACACACAAATAAAGTAGGCTGAAATCTTTGTAGAAATCATTAAACGAAATTAAAAGAAATTTACTTAGTTACAGTCAGTGCAGGGATGAATTAACGTTGTGCCAATTATACTTTAGAAAAATTAAATTCTTCACATTGTCGTTCGACAATTTGGATCTCCTAGAGTTCAAAATCAACCCCGACTGGCTCCATACTCGTTCTATTTCAGAACTGGTAGCTGATACCTATGCAGTGAATGATTCTAAAAATCTTACCAAGAATTGAAAAAGCAGTCGCCCTTTTCTTCCAATATAAAAAGGGATCATTGTTCATATCATCCAGGTCTATGTGTTCACTTTGGTAGGTGGCGACCTCAGCCTGTTACTCACAGTCTTTGCTCTATACAGGCAGACTAAATCATTTAATGAGGTCAATCTTCTGTTGCTTGGCATCAAGCAGCAAGCTCTCTCTCCTTTGGCCCCAGCTTCTAATTGAGCGTGAAAGTATTGTCCTTAGAAGCTGAACATCCAGAGGATGAGGGTGTGGGTGCATCTATTTCTTTCACTTCAGGGTCTGCAGGCTGCTTTTCTGAGGCTGACTGTTCTTCAGGACACAGTTGCTGCATAGTGATACCCATTTCGGAGACAATTGAGATAATGAATTCAGACATAGTATCCTCTCGACTTTCCATATAATCGACAAGAGATCGAAGATTTTTAAGACTAGGATCCAAAAAAGCAGCAATATAATGCAGACCCATTGATGGTATACGGGTGTCCCAATTAGCGTGCATCCTTTTCTTCAGTCATTTACTGTGTTTGTAACAATTTCGTAGAGGTGGTCACGCATAATGATCGAGTTTGAAGGGCTTGCATAGTTCGTCTGGATTGAATGTCTCTAGAACTTTCAGCAACTCGTGGAGGACTGGAGGAGCTGGTATTCATTCTGTAGAAGAAGTAATTCAGTCGTCTCCTGATCTAAGAGTTCGTGCTTCACAACATTGTACATGTTGTACACTGTGTGCAAAGAGGTCCAGCGGGTAGGGCACTCTTGCTGGAGCTTGCTGAACTGTGTTGATTCGGTTGTTTCTTCTCCAAGAGCAAACTGGTCGTCAAGGGTTAGAATAAGCTGTACCTCCTCAGCCTTCTTCTTTAACTTCAGCCTCCTTTCCAAGACTTCACTTTCAAGACTTTCTTTGATTCTATCATTCCGCCAGACAAGAGCTGTGACAATCTTCTTACACTTTGAGATGAGTTCTAAGCAGTTCTTATCTTTCTTCACACTATCAGTTGTCACTAAGTGGTGTAATCCGTGACTGTCACAGGGAAGTCTAATCTCGTTCGAAATTCGAGCAAACTTCTGATCGTTAGACACCTGATCGGTCTCATGTATTCTTTGTCTTTGTATTCGGGTGTGAGGTTCCAGTCATTGAAAGTGTCTTGTATGTAGGTTGATTGTTACTGCGGTGTGAGGATGAGGGAAGAATGATGCTGCCAATAGAGTATCTTGGGGCTCGAACTCCATGTCGATGTAGTGGTAACTGGTAAGTACACCCCATAAAACTCCTCTTGCTGTGCTTGCATGTCCATATGTCAAAAGTTGTTGCCCCAGCCAAGTGGTCGTCCTCCGTTATCCTGTTTTCCATTACAGCTTTGGCATTTCGGTAAACTTCAGACCCTGCTCTAGCCACAGCCATTCTTCCAGGAACTTCTTCAGGTGAGATTGAGCAATACTTCGCTAGGAATAGTTAAGTACCATCAGCTTCAACGACAGGGAAGGGAAGCAGAATGTTACTGATTGCAAACCACAGAAAAATATGATGAGCTAACTTGCGCTGATCATTGGCGGACGATCTCTGAGCTCCGAAAAATCTTGCTAGTGACTGTTGAGCTGCAGATACAGTTGTGCCCGAGGTTGTGTCAATTTTGTGTTTTGAAGTGAGGTGAGCATGAAGCCTGCTTGTACAGACCGTAATTTTGTATCTGAAAAAAGCAGAGAAGTCCGCGTTTTCCTCAAGTACCAAGTCCGGGAACTTTGACACCACCTTCTCGCAGCAAATCTTACAATAGAAGTTCTTATCGTCCCACTGAGTTTCTCCATCATACAGACTTCCAAAGTAATTAAACACGACACTCTTCCTCTTGGAGTCACCGCTCGCAACACGAACTCTAACTTTGCATGAGTCATAACCTACCTGTTGATATGAAATTGATCAAAGAGTAAACCCGAATGTGCTCATGAAATAGATTAAAGCTGACATATCACTTATCGCCAGAAGTGAGTTTTAGAAACTTAAACGCAAATTGTCGGAAGACTGAAACACCAAAAACTCGTGCATGTAGTTAAAAGACTTGGCGATGAGTAATTCGCAGAACCTGATGTTCAACAAACTGCTCAACAACTTTGGCTCCAGTTATTACAATTTGTAAATGGAGACTTACGGTATAGAAAGGGAAAGCACACGAAACGACAAAATTTATTCAGGCAGTCAAGTCAACCGTATCGCTTTGAGCTAGTTACTCCGCACGCAATTCTACATTTTCACACCACTCTCTTTTCAGACAGTTAATGTGCGGCACATTTTTCACGGAGCTGCGCGTGCCTCCCAAGTGAGGCTGTCCGCAGAAATTTAATTTTCACATGTGGCCTTAAAATTAATTTTTTCCAAATTTTTTGTTCAAAATTTTTTTTGAAATTTTTTGAATTATCAGGCCATGCACACTAGTAGTGAGATCATGGTCCCTTTAGCGCCGGGTCACAATTTGCAAANATCTCATATGAGATCAACGACAATACACTTGATTTTTCTTGTGGAAAAATATACACTTGTGTGAATAAAGAAATTTCTCTCAAGAATATACAATTGATACTGAAGTGCTGCACGAATGAAAGCATGATCGTGATAAAAATAATGTTCAGGAAAGTTTAAATCGATGCCAAGTCCTTGATTGTGTGATACAAAATAAAGTGATCGTTGGTAACACACAATGCAACATCACAAGTCTTGCATACAGTGCGGACTCTGCTCTTGCAGGAAGGGATAGCACAGCGTCTTTGGGATGAGACGTGATATAATCCGTGAAACTGTTGATTCAAACGGACCGCATCACATGTCCGGATTTTAGTGGTAACAGATAGGATGGATTTGTCACTAGGTAAGTTGAGATATCTTGAAACTATGAACCTGATGAATGTGAGCTCTGACTGGTCTTTTTCATGTGGGTTCACATGTCTCCAAACTTTCCATGCAGCAACTAAAAGGATTGATATACAGTTGGTGAAATGACACCACCACCATTTCTTGGATCTGATCTTGATGCGGTAGTTTGCAACACCCGAATCAAGTTGATCAACCCCACCCATTGTACCATTGTATTCTTTGATGGCATTAGGTCTATCTACTGATACATGTTTCTTCTCTTTGGCTGACCAGCGCTTTACCTGTTCTATTGGGAAAGGGTCGAGGCAATTGGAAATCACTGACACAACACTATTATCATGCCATTTGATAACTTTCAATCCAACATTGACATCATATGCATACACCCAGTGTCCCCTTCCTTGAGATTTCAGGGATGATTTTGAAATCAAGGGACAATTACCCAGCCTATCTTCTCTGACAGTAGCCACAGTAGGAATCCCTAGGCTGGATAAGATGTCCAGGGATAACTGACTTGCATACCAGTTGTCAAAAGCAAGGTTGTATTTCAGGTCAGTTGGGAGCTGAGATATTAACTGACATACAACTCGCACAGTCAGGTTTTTTCCTGATGTACCATTCAACCCTTTTGCACCTGCATATGGCAAAATATAGTAAGGGTATCCATCCGAGCTTGTCAGGCAAAAATTCTTGTAGCCAAAACGAACTGACTTTTCCCTATTAGTCTGCTTAGCTGAGTGCATGCCCGTGTAAGGTATCATCTGTTCGTCTATGCTCAAGTCCCTATGCCAAACCCGAAGCTGGTTTAGAGATTTGTTCATCAAGTCATACAGTGGTCTAACCTTGTACAACTTGTCATCCGAGTTCTCGAGCAAGTTTTCATTGTCTGCAAGATGCATGTATCGTTTTATGTCTCTGAAATGATTACGACTCAGGGCTTGATGTACAATAGGCATTGATACATCTTGACTTCTCTCCCAGTATAGATGCTGCTGTGGAAGAGTGTGATACCCTGTGAGTAACAAAATTCCAGTGAATATGCGCATGTCATTGTGATTGACAGTAAAATCTGGATCATTCTTTTGTCTGGCATATTTGATAGACTCCATAATCAAGTGTTCCCTTATCTCGTCATTCATGAAGTGTTCAAAGATATCAACGGGGTCCTTCCCACAGAATGAATCGACAGCATTTTGACTAGCAGTAGTTTGAGCAGTTGGTATGTCTTCAATCCAGTCCAAACTCTTTACGACAACCACATTGCTCTCAGAAGTAGTTTTCCAAAGATGCAGACTACTTAGCTCATTCCCTTTGTCTATGATCTTATCCATTCTATAGTTTTCATCATGGGTATCCTTATCTTTGAAAGTTTTTGCAATCTCATTCTGAAGACTCGATATGAATGCCTTGGTGCTAGCACTCTTAAGATTTCTTTCACGTTCTTTTCGCGCCCTCTCTTTTCGGTTTCCCACGACTCCAGTAGACACTCCTTTGTCCGTCTTAGTAATACTTTGTTGAAACTTAGTGCAACGCTTTGAAGTCTGAATCTCCATTGTCCCAGAAATCTCCTGCAAGATGTCAATGTTTTCTATAACGTCATCGTTTATATCCTCAGTATCAGTGTCAGCATTAGGATCAGTTGGATTTGAAGGAGGAATGATCACAACATCTATGTGTTCACCAACATCTGTGAACATGGTATCTAACGTCTCAAATGCTTTTTGAACTGTTGTACAGTTTGAGGAAGTAGCAACAGAATCGTTATTCAAGACAACATTTTGCTTTCGGGATCTCCTCTTTGGTCTGATCTTCTTCTTGATTGATGATAATTCAAGTACTGGACTATTCTGAGGATCATCATTAGCACAAATTTGTCCCTGTTCTACTGTGTGATTAGGATCACGATCTGGCACTAATTGGTCATCTGCAAGTCGAGAAAAATCAGCTATTTCAGGATAAACTGCTTCATTGGGTTCTGGTTCTGTTGCTGCTGTTGCTTCAGGTTCAGTTGCTTCTGGTTCTGCTGATTCTGGTTCTGTTGGTACACTTACTTCAGGCTCTGTTAGTTCTGCTGTTACATTTGCTTCTGGCTCAGCTGATTCTGGTTCTGTTGGTACACTTACTTCAGGCTCTGTTGGTTCTGCTGTTACATTTTCTTCTGGCTCAGCTGATTCATTGAGCTGCGCTTCAACAACAGCACCAATATCAGTCATTTCAACAGTTTCTGAAATCACGAACGGAGATTCTTGCACTGTCAGTTCTTCCTCTATGAACTTGAGTTGGTTCTGTTTAATTTCACGTTCATGATTATCCTGGTATCTGATTGTGCAGAAACAACTTGGTAATAGTTTGATGACTAAAGCTCGAATGTACTTTCCATTCCAAGGAGCCATTACTTCTTGATTGACTTCAAAAATAGGTTCTTCATCTTCGAACGGCCGTTTCATTGTGCGCTGACGTTTTGGACGCTCAGACATCACCAAGATAATCTGAAAACATGTTGCTGAATTAACGATTATGATACATAATTATTCATAATATGATACAGTGATTGTACTTGAAATAAACGAAAAGCTAGAGACGAAATAAATAGCAACGAAACAGTGATGATATAGGTAACTCAATAAGCGACAAAGGAAGTAATTTCACTCACCGTTAAACTTTCCCAATGAGCCATATCCAATTCGTCAATTTGGTAGATGATTGCGTTTTTGATGAGATTTGCTTCCAGAATCAAACTTAACAATTTAATTGAGTGATTGGAATAATACGTGGGCTTTACATGAATCAAAACATTGTGATCTCATATGAGATCACTATTTTACAGCCACTGATCTCATACGAGATCATGTGATTTTGAGGCAACATTGACCACAAATTGAGTAAAAAGTGGTTTTGGAAGTGTTTGGGGTTCACTTTTGTAATGTATATGACTGTTAACAAGTTTATTTCCTCAATAACTGAAACCATTTGATGATGGAAGGAGTTTTGGCCCAAAAAATACCTAAGAGCAGGGGTGATCTCATATGAGATCAGGTATCATCAGCCACTGATCTTGTATGAGATCATCGAAATTCCAGATCAAATAATTTTCATAAATCAAACATATGTGACAAGCAAATTGCTTTGCAGCTAAATACAGTCCTTTGTCAACATGTTTCAAGAAAAAGATTGCCATGGAATGGTATTGTGGGTGTTCTACAGCATGACAAATAATGTCCACCGACTTTTGCAATTTAGGTCACTTTTACTTCCTACCTGCTCACGTGACCAAACTAATGAGATGTAATTGTCCGGTTGAAAAATTGACTTTGAACTATCCACTGACTGGTGGAACCAATGAAACAGTACATTGAATGATTTTTCTGCCAAAACCATGCTACTAAATTTGTGATCTCATATGAGTACAGTGGCCGTTAATGGGTTAAGTGAGCATTTGAGGATAGCTCCCAAACGGNTTTCTACACAGATTCCTTCCAACAACAAGCATTGAAAATATTCAAGACAAAGGATATAAGATGCCAGATACTCTTCCTGATTCTGATTGTTTTAGAAAGCATAACAGCCGATACTGTGCTAAGGCGAAAGCTCTTGCAATTCAAGACTTTATTGAAATTTAATAAAATGTGTTATTACCGATTCCTCTATATTTTGTTATACAAAACTTTGTTTCATTTTGTTCAAATGAATTTGCTGTGCCATGACGAGAATACGTGATCACTGGGGTGCTTACATATCACCAGGGTCACCAGGGTGACTGGAACTTTCTGGACAAATCGGCGCTGAAGCGTTTTTTGCAAATTGTGACCCGGCGCTAAAGGGACCATGATCTCACTACTCACACTTGAGAGGTTTCGGCGTGGCGGCGTGTGAGAATGTGCCGGCGTGGCGGCGTCCGGCAGCGGCGTGCATCACTGATGACATAAGTGGATAAGTAACAATAGTGTCGTTTAGAATCATTCTGGAACACTTCCAATATTCTCGGATGATGTTAAAATCCTCAAATTGGTGTTATTGTGTGTAATTTTCGCACTATAATGCCTAAAATTCGATAACCGATAAAATTTGAGGCTCGGCCGTGAGAATTGGGCACTAGGGATGGCAGCCATTGTAAATTTGGTCAAATTTGGGTCTAGTTGTTTGCTGTATATTACAGTGTCCCTATTGAAACGTAGGGAGATTTTTAATAGAGTTTGTCGTTTTTGTGATCTGACAAAAGTGATAACGGTAAATGAGCTGTTCTAGCCCAGAATTTCCTTGATGACACTGGCTAAGACTCGTTTCCCTCCTATCATCTCCTATCAGACAAATATACGCTTTTTCTAACTATAGCGAGTCTTAGCCAGTGCTATCAAATGACCTTTTCAAAGCGATTTCTCACGACTGAACGGAACCCCACCCAGATTTTGCCAAAAAATCGAATGGTGATGGTCTCGAACATGTTTGATGGTTACTTATGGGCCAACTTGAGAGGAATTGTGTGAGGCAGAGTACATAATATCACAAGAATCGCAGTGAGCATGGCATTGGCAAAAGTGTTATCTCCTTCATCAACCAATACCTACCAACAAGGTCATGATGCAAATTGTATCATTGTCGATCAGGTTCCATAAACATAGTTCATGGATTGGACGATTGAATAAGAGTCGCATTAGGTACGAAGACAGATAGTTAGTTAATTCTCTTTTGACTCTGTTTTGCAAATGAAAATGCGTCTTTTTTATTGCGATCAATTTCATCGTTCAACGACATCGTCAGGCTATAACAAGAATAATTTATCATAATACATTATTATCTTTACTACTACTAAATTGACGGGAATTTTATTATAAATACTCAAATAAACGTAAAACGACAACTAACAATCTGCAAAAGACAGAGGTGATTATGATTACGAGGTGATGATGAGATGAGGTAGTGCAGGGATGTGTCAGCGTGTGCGTGATTGTGAGATGTTATCAATGGGTGACGACATACAACATGATATTCTCATACACANTGTGTGTCCCTGTGTGTGTCCCAGCATTGTTTATAATGTGTCAGTGCGACACTTCGTGACAACTACCCTCTATCTATTCATATCTACAGGATATTGACTATGCAAATATCAGGTGTATCGCTGTGTCCTACTTCTACAGTACTACTGAAGTCAATTATAGTTGTACCCTGGTTCCTCAGTAATGCTCCGATAGTAGCTATGTCAAATGTGTGGTCTCTCATTCAGAGAACTCTAGAACCGTTACGATTACTGCAACATATTGTTACATGGTATGTCCCCTCCATTCTTATACCATGTTGTAATAGAGCAGCAGAGGTGACTATTCGGGTCTGGTTCAGTAGCTGATGACCGATAATTAACAATTATCAATACTCTTGAGTGCAGTATTAGTAGTAAATACCTGCATTTACCATGCGTCTCTTCATAACTACTGATACAACTTAGTTTCTGATGCTGCTTGCTCATCAATTGGACACAAAGGGACGACGGTGAGTTCCCTCATTTGATCCATCACTTCGTGTAGCGAATTATCACCCAATTACCTCGCTATTACCGTGTCATGACGTTACTAATTGGGATGAGCGAATCTCCAGATTGGAATCTCCGATAAACGCTATTCCCATTATCATAGTACCAGAGTACTATAGAGTTTGTCAACTTACATTTCACTCCAATTTCCGGTTAATTCGGATTCCTCAGTGAGAATTTGTCAAATATGCGCATTTGTGTTGTCTGCTGACCGTTATTGCTTTGTAACTGTCTCTGTCTAGAACGCTAGGATTTAATCCAATACACGGCAATTATTCATTGATTATAAATAACTGATTATTTAACTGGCCTGTATTTATGTAAATTGAATTGCTTTCAACAGATGAGGGGTTATCTTCTTATATGGATTAGCTTTGCCAAACTTGCCAGCCGTAAGTCTTGGACGCTGGTTTATGCAGATTTGGTACGTTAGAAATTAGGACGACCGGCTTGAAAATGTTTTAACGAGTCTATTTCAACGAGTCCATTTTAACGAGTTTGTTTTATCGAGTACATAGGTCACTGTTTCAAACATTCTTCTTCAAGTTTGAACCTTCCTCTAGCTGTAGTCAAATAGGTATCATACACATCAGATTCTCGGCACTCTTTCATTTAAATCAAACTTTGCAAGTTTTTGGGTGTTGGCTCCGGTGCTGATAAATAACTTCGTTTTTACCTCAACACTTCTCAGTCAAGGTGTCAGATATTATTAGTTATGTATGAAAATATGCGTGTGCGACGTGTGTGTGTGTGAGAGAGAGTGTGTGTGAGTGTGTGTGTGTGTGTATGTATGTGTGTGTGTATGTGTGT
>CAMPET010000181.1:106975-128196 GCA_946803715.1 Beroe ovata | reverse complement strand
TGTGTGTGTGTGTGTGTTTTATGAGTCTGCTTCCAAGATTCAGATCATGAGTCTAGAGCCAGAATATCTATATTATCCGTTCTTCATGCTGCTTCACTTCGGTATCTGATAACTTCTATTTTTCGATGGGAGAGTCGCAATTTTACCAGACCAGAGGATAGTATTCTCGCGACACTGACTATTTGTCACCAGGTATTTCTATCGTATTCTCGATCTAACAAATCCCCCATGCCTTGTAGTACAATGGATCACGCTGGAATGATAGTGTAAATGTTGGGACAGTTCCACGTGGTGACAACCAACAACGATAGCAGCAACCCTAGCAACCCGCTGCTTAACAACCACGACAACCCTCACGACAACCACAACACCTCACAGAATAGGGTCCCCTCCCTCTCATCCTCGCAGATAATAACAATCAATGTGGGGGGACTCAAGTTTCAAACAAGGAGGAGTACACTACAGCGATACCCAAACACACTTCTCGGTAATTAGTGCAGTCCTTTCTAGAGGTAGTGTTGTGGGAGTTATTTCTAGATAAGAGTTCATTCTAGAGTTAGTATAGTGAGAGTTATTTCTAGATAAGAGTTCATTCTAGAGGTAATGTTGTGGGAGTTATTTCTAGATAAGAGTTCATTCCAGAGTAATTAAGTGCTAATTGCCCTGTAAATGGATAGAGACTAGAGAGAGTAGGTAGTTATTAAGAAGGAAACTCACACAGAGTAGTATACTGAGTAATGAGTATATTGAGTAGGTACTAACTCGAGTAAGTGTAAATCGAACTCTTACTCTTGGGGTGAATCTCTCTCGCCAAGTGAAGGGGTCCTCGATGCGATTGTTTATGACAAGAGGAAGTAGCTTTATTGACGCTGATTTCTAACGAACTATAATCATCTCGTTTTGGGGCCAGGGTCAGACGAATTGGAGCACTTCTACGAACCAGATCTCAAGGAGTACTTCTTCGATAGGAACAGAACTATTTTCGAGAATATTCTCGGCTACTACATATCGAATGGAGTGATGTGCCTGCCCTCCTCCATCAATCCCGATATATTTGTCGAGGAGTTGAAATTCTTCAAAATGGGACGGCAGGTGATCTCCAAGTTTCAGATAAAGCGTATAGCAGACGATGACCTCCAGGGTTGTAGTGACAAGTTCTGTCACCCGTGGCAGGAGAACATCTGGCTGGTGAGTTCAAACTTTCCATTGCAAATTTCCATGTGATGGAATCGGGGTTTCATATTCTCATGTTATTTTAGTGCCCTTGATATCATCTACTCAGTACATTTCCAACCACTCCAATCCACCTGTGACCCAATGTGTCTTTAACCGAATCCATCCCCTCACAGTTGTTTGATAATCCCGACTCGAGTATGTTTGCCAAAGCGATATCCTATTTTGACCTGGTGATAATACTGCTGGCCGTGTGCTCGCAGTGTGTGGAGTCCATGCCTGACATACGGATAGCAGCCCGCCAGGAAATGGAGATGGCAAGACTTGGCATGGATCAGATCAGGTGAGATTAATACAATTATTCGATAAAACAAATTCTAAGTTCCACTCAATGAAGAGAAGAATTTCCATGTCCATTAACTCATTAAATCCGGAATAACTGACATCCTAGTTCCTAGTGACCACCCTGACAATTGACCAATACTGACCATGGGTCTCATACTTCCACCGCAGTGTATCGACTGGGCTACTCGGACTTAAGATAGTGGAAACTACGAGCAACGTGTGGTTCACTGTGAACTTCATAGCACGGATATTGTCCTGTCCTGATAAGAGGGTATTCATCAAGTCTGTTCTTAACTGGTGAGTCTATACTAGTGAAAACAAGTGGTAGTTACTTTGATCTTGTACCGAGTGAGAAAAGCTGCTTTTAAACAATGATCCACCACCACCCCAGGTTCGACATTCTCTCCATCCTCCCTTTCTACCTGGACATGATCTTCACAGAATCACAGAACCTAAACTTCCTCATGGTACTCCGGTTTTTCCGTACACTCCGCATAGTCCGCATATTCAAGATGTCACGGTATTTCCAGGGTCTGTTCGCGCTGGGATACGCTCTAACCGGCAGTGCGGGGGAGCTGGTCATCCTCGCGCTCATGCTCGTCACATTTGTCGTACTGTTCAGTAGTCTGATCTTCTTCACGGAGAGTTGCTCCGTAGTGAACCCCGACCCGGACACTCCGGCAAATATCACGTACAACTACGAGGATCCGGCATGCCAGTTTCACAGCGTGATTCACGGCTTCTGGTGGAGTGTCATCACCATGTCCACTGTGGGGTACGGGGATTACGCACCTCGGTCAGCACTCGGCAAGATAGTGGGGAGTATCTGCGCTCTGACTGGCATCCTGGTCATTTCCCTGCCCTTCCCCCTCATCATTACCCGGTTTAACAACTTCATGAAGATGAAAAACGCGGGGGACTCGCGCTACTCGACAATAGAGAACGGACTGACGGCAGCCAATGACAGTCTGGTGCCGGAGTATGATGGCATAGCGTACGGGTTTCTATCCCAAGACAGAACGTCTAGAGTGGGAGACGATTTCAGTATCGAGGTCGCGGATACCAAGGAAGGAAAGTTCGGATCAACATCTATGTAGCGACCACTGATTCGTGATATATGATGACGAATTATTAAGTTATTAGCATTCATGACGAAGTAATTAACTCAATGAGGAGGTTGATAAACTCTGGCAACTGACTGTTTTTGTGATCTTTATTCTATTGCTGAAGTATTATTTCTACTGTATTCATTTCTGAAATTATTTCAATTTATTGCTAAACATTACTCTATATGCGTGTTTCATTTAGGACTTGTACACTGAATAAGAGTTTTGTGGATATATATAGAACTGTACCTATATTGAATATCGACCTACCCTCAGCCACCTTTCCGAAGACAGTGTGAACATTATCGAGTGCGTCGGCATTTTCCACTGTGGTGATGAGAAACTGTGACCCGTGGTACCCATTCCCTGGAGAAAGTCGAGGTTAAACTATGTCTCAAGCAGACAGAATTTAAACTTGACGCTTATGTTTTTTTAGGTCATTCGAGTTAATTCTTGAAAATTCGTTACTTATACATGAATCGATATCAAGTGTTTTAGTTACTGAAGAAACTGATTATTTAGCTGGAAAAACTGCTTATTTCAGATCATTTTTAAACATAAATAAACTGATGATACATTACACACCATCGTTAACCATGGACACTGTGTACTTTTCTGAGTGCTTTATCTTTGGTACTGCTTCCCTCTCAAACAATTTC
Source organism: Beroe ovata (assembly GCA_946803715.1). NCBI lineage: Eukaryota > Metazoa > Ctenophora > Nuda > Beroida > Beroidae > Beroe > Beroe ovata. The sequence goes on along the minus strand of CAMPET010000181.1, from coordinate 124,913 downwards.
GCTTGTTCACCGTACAGTATTCGGAATACTGAACTACCGCCTTTGTCATCGATGTTTCCTGAAATATGCAGAAATAGTGTCATGAATATTCTGCATTCCATTACAGCTGATACAGTACGTGATGTAGTTGATTGAATTGTTCAAATCAAAACAAAATATCTAGAAGTAGGAAACCAAGCTTACCCGACTGTATCATGAAGTTTCTCTGGATGTTATGAAATAAGCAGTAGTTGTACATCTTGAGTTTGCATAGTTTGAGGAAGTTGAGTGACGCTCGGGGACGCTCTTTGGTCATTAGATCGATAACGATGTCCCCCAGCGAGGTTTCTATTAACACTGACATCCTAGGGAAAGATAAGAGGGTCAGGTTAAATAGGGTAATATGTTTATTAGGTTGTTAGGTTTATTTGGGTATTGGGGCAATAGGTTTATAAGGGTTAAGTGATACAAGACAATGTCTTCCAAAGGATGCTCTGTTCGGTTACTAGCGAATCGTCTTTATTAGCAGGTTTCTGCATAAACTTTCTTATCAAAATCTAAAGTGGAATAATAATTATTGTTGATTTAATTTAGTGTGTTCATGAAATCTACAGTGCGCGCTAAACAATTGCTCGTGACGCAGTGCCTATACTCTAGAGAAAACCAATGCGCCTTACGCTGGCTAAACAGCAAAACTGTGACTGTCCCTAACGAAACTGTCGCTGATCTAGACATTTCATCAGAGTGCCTGTGGTAAGATGCAGTCAGTAGCAGAAAGGAAATTTAAAAGTAATGCAAACATAAACACTGACAGCAAATCATCGATTATATATTTGCTTAAATCGTTGGAAAGTAAGACTGTCGAATGTCGATAGCAGTCATTTCAATTCAACCATATCATTTTATTCACTTCAAATGGGTGTGTAAGCTCGTAAAAATCACTTTTCACATAAAACTCTGATAAAATATTTGCTGAATAAGTGTGACAAACATCACAAGTTAAAAGACATCATTAGCCCCGTACAAATCAATCAAAATCAAATTTTACCTCTCAATTAACAACTTTTCACCAACTCAATAAGTTGATCGACAACCACTGGCTCTGCAAGAGTAGATGTATCGCCGAATCCCTCTGTTTCTCCTTTGGCCAACTTTACCAGAATACGCCGCATTATCTTACCGCTCCTTGTTTTGGGCAAATTTGGACACAACTGAAAATATATAATAATACAAGTTGGATTTAGGATAATTTGATGACTGACTTTCTGTCAGACTTTCTGCGTAAAAGAAACAAACTCACGACAATGGCCTCTGGTTTGGCAAATTTCCCAATCCGTGCAGCGACCATAACAGACATCTCTTGTCTCAAGGTAGCGTGATCAGTTTCAATTCCTTCCTTCAGAATCACGTATGCAAATATTCCTGAGATGAAGTTTTACATGCTTGATTGTGATTAACAGGGAGTCCTTATCCGAACAAATATAAGCTGCTCTATTCGGAATGTTTAATTTCGCAAAGGACCACCAGAAATGCCACCTTTTTTCAGCATAAAATGCGCTGAATGAAGACTCGGCTACAGGGCACAGCCGGGCACAGAGCACAGCCGGGAACCGGGCACAGGCGGGCACCTCACCTTCGCCCTTGATCTCATGAGGTTTTGGGACGACAGCACTCTCAGCTACAGCAGGATGGTCCACTAGCACACCCTCAACCTCTGCTGTCCCAATCCTATGTCCACTAATATTCATAACATCGTCCACCCGTCCAGTTAGCCAGATATCCCCATCACCGTCCCTATATCCACCGTCACCTGGGGACATTATAATGTTGCTAAACAAGGAGTGTTGCTAAACAAGGTCTGTGTTGCTAAACAAGGACGGTGTTGCTAAACAAGGACTGTGTTGCTAAACAAGGAGTGTGTTGCTAAACAAGGACTGCGTTGCTAAACAAGGACTGTGTTGCTAAACAAAACAACTGTATTTGGGCAACGCGAATGAAGAACGCGGTCTTACCGGTGAAGTAGTAACCAGGGTATTCAGCAAAGTAAGTCTTGATGAATCGGTCATGGTCCCCATACACAGTGCGCGCCATGCCGGGCGTGGGGTGAGCTACACACAGGTGTCCCGATACATCGTTACCCTCTATGGGGGTCTGGGGAATATGTTACGGTCTGGGGGACATTGGGCGTGTATGAGTAACGGGTGTACTTATACATGTTCATTGTTCCTATAAGAGCACGTGCATGGGTATGGGTAAGGTTGAAACATTAATAAACACAACATTAACAAACACAAGATACCTTGGTGTCTGGGTTCATGAGGGCTAACTCCACACCGTAGAACGGTCTCATTGCGGCCCCGGGTTTCAAGTTCTCGGTGTGCGGCCCCGGTCTCGGTGTTATCATGATACCACCCGTCTCAGTCTGCCACCACGTGTCCACTATGGGGCATCGGCCCTCGCCCACCACGTCATAGTACCACTGCCACGCCTTCGGGTTGATCGGCTCCCCAACAGTGCCGAGTGTCCTCAGTGAACTCCTGGGGGGGCGGCAGTGTCAGGGTGTCGAGTCGGGACAGATAAGGGCAGGGATAGGGGCAGATGGGAGTTGTTTCAAAATAGTGGGAGGGAAGGGATTAGTTACACTGCCGATAAGTTGATAATCATATAAATTCTAACAGTCCAAGGAAAAGGTTTTCCGATCCATGAGCCATCTCACCTGTCATATTTAGTGACGAACTCATCACTGCTCTTCATAAGGAGTCTGAGTGCAGTGGGAGCACCGTAAAACTGGTTCATCTTGAGTCGTTCTACTGTCTCCCAGTATCTGCCTATGACGTGACATCGGTAACGATGATTCACGCACTGTACAGGCATAAATCCAATATATAGGTATTGACTATTGTGCATAGAATATTGATTTAGAACACTAGTCAATAACTACCAAATAACTACNCAAAAACTGATTTTGTGGGAAAATCATGCATAACATTAACATAAGTCTAGTCAAAGTAATAATAAACTAAAATTTAAAACAGTAATACGTGTTAAGGTCTTGTTAACACTGCTATAAAAGTTAAATATCTCACGAGAAATCGCGCAGCGCGAACGTATCAGTTTGTCAGGTAAATAAAACAAAGTTCATGTTTCACTGCCAATGTACACATCATGATCACTACGCGTATCTGTATGAATCGTTTGCAGACACTTGTGACCCTCGTGGTCATGCCGAACGTCCGCTGCCCGTCACAGTCCTCGTCTCTGCTGTCCTCCGTACGCCTCGGCCTTGTGCCGTACCACCTACTCCTAGCCATTCCGCCACACACCAAGCATCTAACTGGTGTCCTTTCAGCCGCCAGTAAACTCACGATTGTCTGGAAGTCTTTAGTCTCGACAACGACAGGGTCTGATGAGATGAATCTGTCGTTGGCACCATCCTAATTATGCGCCAAGGTGCATGAAGACAAGTATCTCTCCTGTCGTTGACAGGGATCAAATTGCTACCTCCTGTCGATGACAGGGGTCACGTGTCGCACGTGATTGCTCAGAGGGTCTGATATAAAGTTGGGAAGGAGTGTCAGGGAGTATCACTTCTGAAGTGTGACATGAACTCCGACGAAGTTGTTTTGACTTTCGACAGTAGTGAGCTCAGCCCCGGGCGTGATGTTCCTCCAACTTCTCCACCCGCTCCTCTACCGGCTTCTCCGTCGTCTCCGCCGCCACCTCCGCCTCCCCTTAATCCGCATCCTGATGTGGTGCGTCAGCTACGTTACCCACGATCTGCACCAGAGTACTTCGCATTTCATCCTCTCCCAGCGGGTGTTCAGGTTGGAGACCGATTGCTGACTGTTGTGTCCCGATTCCTGGAGGAGGAGGTTGCGGCTCTAAATGGGCTGCTGTCGAAGAGAGCGTCTGGTGTAACGTCTCTATCCGCCTACCGGACCTTGGTAGAGGAACATTCAGCTGGCGTGGCTCTGCTAGCCGCCGGAGTGAGGCGTAAAGTTACGGAGACCTGTCGTTCACTTCACCTCTCCAAGTACGTTTCTACAAAGATGCGCTACAACCTCGTGAAGCGTGTGTTGGTTTGGAGAGATGCCTTGGAAGGGGTGAAGGCGGCTGCAACATCCTGCTCTTGGGATTGGGAGACAGATCGGGGCGACCTGTGGACGTCTTTGATCTCCGCTAATGGGACGTCCTGTTACAGCCTGAACCTTCGAGACACTTTTGTGCCATCTGAAGTAGGGCCTCCATGTGCTATGTTGCGTACTTTCAATTGCAACTAAGTCCCCAGTGGGTGGTCCACCCATGAGCTGTCTATGACTTTGTGGAGTGGGTGATATCGGACAGTCCGACCGACGTTATCTGAATCATGTGTGCAGTGTGAATGATGTGTATGGATTTTATTTGAATTCTGAGTAAATGATACGTGTAGTACCTTTACAATATATCTCTATATTACCGTCCCACATTTACGCATCTCCTAGTCAGATGAGTACCTACAATTTTGAGACAATTAGATACGATTTGGTAAACACCTGTTGCTTAAACTGTTTAAGCGTGAGAGTGGGAAGTTCTTTTATATTCTTGTTGATGGCAAATTATGCCCTGAATGATGCCAGATATGTCCTTGATCTTGCTACCATGATATGTAACCATTGAGCTCAAATTCTGCAGTATATCTTAGTATGCTATGATAGCAAAATGGAGTCTCCAACCAGCATTTATTTGCTGATCAAGCATTTAGCACTGTGCCCTATGATGCTCTCATGGAATCTGAGTATCACTTGAAGGATGTAGGCCAACGTACCTAAGCTAAGAGTTGCAGCAACCGATTGCAACTTGAAAACAAGCTTCCTGTTGAATTCCATGACAAATGAACTAGAGCATAGATAATAGGATATGTCTCAATCCCAATGGCCACGGCACGAAAATGAATTCGTTTATAGCAAGAGTGAAATATCCCGAAGTTCGATATCCCGAAGTGCACATCTAATTTTTGCTGTCGACATTCATTTTGATGAATTGTCCCTTACTATAGAATGGAGTGATCTGGACAGTGTGGTCCATGATAATAACACTCCTGAGGCATTCCGCCTCCCAATGTCCCACCGTCCGTGGAAACACCTGTACATACCTAACTAAATATTGTATTACATAGTGCATGGGGCTTGCCTTTTAACGTCATGCTTCCCCAGCGCAAGGACGATAGTATGGCTATCTATGAGTGCCATTCAACTGCTTCAGCAGTCTAGGGGTCTAGTCATATGACTTCGCTGATCTGCCTAGGATGTTGAGAAAGTTGGGGGTTCGCCTGCTCCTGGGGGGATTCCTGCGTGGTGCAGTGGGTGCAGCGTCTGCAGGATCAATGGCAGGGGTAGCCATGTTGGGAGAATCAATTTGAGGAGTAACTTGGGGGCTAGGTGGGTCCACAATCACCCAATCGTCCGGGGGGTTTGAGTTATTTTGGGGCCGTGTGCCGTTGTTGGGGCCTGATCCTGGCCTTATCTCTGGCATAATGATCTCCACCTCCATGCCGTCTCTCTCTCTTTCATTCTGTTCCGAATACTTGTCGTTCTTCTGCTGTGACTTTGGTTGAAAGTCAGGTGCGGCCGCATTGAGATGTGCTGGAGAGTAGCGGCTCTTGACGTACCGCTTCAGCTTGCCAATGTTCACTAGCTTGTCTTTGTTGCCAAGGTCTATTACGTACACATGGTCATCCAGTTTCTTCTTGATAAGGTATGGACCTTGCCACCTTTTCGAGAATTTGTGAGCCGGGCACTCGATAAAAGTGTAAACCCAATCACCTTCCTCGAAGTAGGGTCCTTGGAGCCTCTTGTTGTACGAATTATCTGCGTACTGGAAGTCCAATTCCGCGTGGCGTCTGGCCTTCACACAAATGTCCCTGATGNCCCCCGTATTACTAACCTGCTGGAGATCAGAAGCATTTAGGAGATACAGGTCTCGTGTCAAATTGTATATTATCTTCTCTCGGCTGCCAAACTGATCTTTGATCGTGAAGAGAGTGATTCGGGGCAGGGGCATTCTGAAGAGGAGAGAGTTTAAATTGGGAATGATGCCCCTGTTATTGATGGAGAAATTCATGGCATCAAACACCATAACAGCTTGACTAGCAATGCTAGGAACTCTTATCGCAAAGGACCGGGAAATGAAAATAAATGAGCTTGTCCGATCAACAGATCCATGAATTTGCTACTCACTTGGGGTGTTTGAGCCCGAGCACGGTATAGAATGCGACATGGTGCACAAGCTTGTAAATTCCCTCGCTCGTCCTAAAGTGCTCCTTTATAATATCAACACCATTGCTACTGCATGTCCCTGTGAGAAAACAGGCATCTTAGTCCGAGACTTGAGTCTGATGTCTGTTTACCCCTTTCAAACAATTCCTTAGATCAAGTCCTTTTCAAAGCTTCAAGTCCCTAATTAGGTTCCTTAGTAAGAGCCTGTCAGGGAAAAGTTGCTGCATCCACTACTCTAGATCAATAAGATCATGGCGTATAAGAGCGCCACCTTCAACCCATTTTCCAACAAGATCATCGATCTAGACGATATAAATAGCATCGAGACCAATTACCCGCGGCATCGTCACAAGGGTTATAATACGGAATTAACACATACATATCACAGTCGAGCTAATCAACCGATACACACACATATATATATCACTAATTGAGTGGATGATTAACTGGCTGAGTCTCATTACCTGCCATTATCGCTCCATTTCGTCGAGATGATCTCCGGATGTCGAATGTTCTAGTTTCTGTCGATCATCCTACGACCTACGTTTTTGCCACCTCCATCATTCCATACGCGCCTATAGAAAGAATTAGTCATTAAAATGTTGGTTGACAATTAAATGAATGTTTCATGAAAAACCTTGCTTTCACAACTGCATGTATAACAAAAGGTTGCGTTTAGCGAATCTCTCTACGTTTTGAGTTTTATTGACACACGGTTACATGTTATCTAAACATTTGGCGATAATAACGTAATGAAAGATGCACACTTCTCTCAATTTACATCATTAGCAATATACCCTTGCTGTTCTTGACGCCACAGTGTGAAGCGTAGTCGTGTGCGAGATCTGCCATTTTGTCAACTGATGTAGCACTGATATGTAGCACTCCAAACAGGATTCAATTATTGGTTTCACATTTCTATAAATTATTTTTGGCTCAGTTAGATTCTCTCAATTCAGGATGAGATCTTTGTGGCTGCTTCATCTCAACTTTGTAATGATGATCCGCATTTCATGGACAGAAAACTTGAACTTTAGATTTGTAAAGAGGACCGAAGGCCCATACCACACAACTTCATTTGATCCAAGAAGGACAATGGAGCAAGAAGTTAAGGGGACAGAGAGTCAGGGCAATGGGGCAGTTACACATTCAGAGACAACAGTCATCCCAGCTTCTACCCAGTCAATCAATCAAATAATGGACAAGTTTCTTGCATGTAGGTGATATTATTCAACATCCATTAATAGAATTAGCAGGATTCTCATCAACTAATGGTTCAAAGCCCCATTCATTGTGAACGCTATTTTTCAGTTGATGGCAAGGAAGTATACCCTGAAATCACGCCTTCCAACAACACAGAAGTAAAATTCAGGAGTTGTGTTGAAACTGCAGCTTTGAGGCACAGCAAGAAGTTCAACAGGAACAATGAAACAAGAAATGCAATTCTACATGATTGTTACAAGCGAGAAGTTGTGAGAGTTTTCAGATATACACATACAGGACGTAAGTTTTACTGTTAATGTCATGCATGAATGACCCCTTGCTATCCAGTTACGACTCTAGACACGACGACCTGTATATTATCTATCGTATATTGTGCGAGTAATTAACAAGAAACTTCTCCTCTCAGGTATGCTCCTGAATGTTATATTTCCCTTGACACTTGGCTTGGTGCTTTTTCTCATGGTCATAATCATACGGGAGTGTATAATAAGACATGCCAATAAGAGGAATGCGGGATGAATGCCAACATGCTAAATCAATCAGATTATATCAGAGTATAAGTATAGGTGACTAGAAATCTAATTACTTAAGAGCTGCTAGAGACATGATTCACATTACCATGAACTATTGAACTCCATATCCTGTTAATAAATGTATACAACATAGTAATCACTGGTCCCCAGTAACTTGCATCAGTAAATAATGTATATTGAAAAATTCACTTCTGTACAATCAAGAGTACCTAATTTAAGTAAAGGATTGGTATGTTTCTTAAATATAAAAGTTCTGAGAAACTTGTAAGACTATCTAATCTTCCTCATTAAGAGTTGAATAAGCTTTGACTCCCATTTTGATTGGTCTTTTATCTGTTCTTTAATTTTTGATGTTATCTACTATTATTCTTCTTCTTACACCCTTCTAATCACAGGTTTCTCTTATCTCTTTCATATGATCATATCTCAGAATTCTGATCCTGTTACCTGCTCTCAAGTGCAATATGAATTATTGTACTTCAGGAAGTAAACATTCTTATAAGACATTTTTTGATAGAAAATTTTGATAGAAAATAGGATTTAATACCTGGATCTTCTGAATTCACTGGATCTACTGAATCACAATTTTAACATCATGCCTGTTAAATTATGGGCGCCAAAATCGTTACAAAATCTACATCAATTGAAATGATTACAAAAACATATTTTCTAAAATATTAACAAACTTATTATACTCAAGAAAATTTGTAGTTTCACACCATGCTTGTACATTATGCTTATTGCTGCGCGCGACGAGTTTTTGAAGCGGACGAACATATCATCCGAGATATTATGTCTATAATTCACCTTTTCCATTAAAATATCATGTATAATTGATCACAAAAAGACAATTAAGCAAGTATAAAAAGATTTTTGCGCGGCGCGGCGCGCGGGCGTAAAAAGCGACCCGCTCTGAAGCTGCATATTGTGGCGCATGGAATGAAATACCAAAAATGTCTTTTTGAATGGGTTATTATCATGTCGAGGAATAATAAATTTGGGGTCAAAAAAGAGTCCTATATATTCATGGGCGCTTTTTGTCGCGCGCAGCATTTGACTATATTAGTGATTCATAGTTCTTGCTAGATAGGTCATTATTATTGTTCTTGTTAAAATAGGTTATTTTAGTTTAGTGATTTAGCATACTTATTACTGACCACTCTGTCAATGAAGTTAATAGCCTAATCACATTGATGCTTTTTGTCTGCATGAGTTAGCGAACACAGTGGAGATTCTTGCTCTATGGCATCTTATACAAGGAACTGAAACTATGAGGTTCCGTACAGACCACCCTGTCACTAAAGTTGATAGCTTAATCACATTCAATAGTTCCATTTCCCTCGTCGAATGCCACTCCCTCATGCTTCTACCTTATAACTTCATAAGAACTGTGCCCATACTTTTGTACAAAGCTCCATACAAAGCCAATACTATGCTTCCCTATAACCAGGATACCTGAAATGATCTCTTTGTTTGAGTGGATAAGGTCACACCAACTACTCTGGAGTAACTGAGTCAGTCAGCAGTGTCTCCTTCCACAGTAACTGCCTTTCACCTGGTCCACCCTGCAGACACACTCTTTTCCTATAGGTCTTGTCTTCAGAAGCAAATGGCAATTCTAATTGAACCAAATCACCCTGTTTGTCATAAACCATTGGGGATTTGGAGAGCGAATGCAAGTATTAAATGTAAAATGTTTTCTTATNCAATCGGTTCATTAGGATGGGTGCTGAACAAGGAAGAGTTTAGGGATGCACTCAGGCTCCGGTACGGATGGCAGATACCCAACATCCCGGCATTTTGTGTTTGTGGCAAGAAGAATTCTGTAGACCACACTTTAGTGTGTAAACATGGTGGCTACTTAATCTTTAGGCACAACAAAGTACGTGACGCAAATGCCGCGTTTTTGAGGGAAGTCTGTCATGACGTGAAGACCGAGCCAGAGCTGATTCCTATTGAATCCTGTCAGCAACTACCTGGGAACACGGAGGAGAGAGCCCGCCTAGACATCTCAGCTCGAGGGCTCTGGGGACCGTTCCAGAAAACCATGTTCGATGTCAGGATCTTCCATCCGAATGCAGACTCTTACAGGAACAGGGATATCAAATCAGTGTACACGCAACATGAGAACATCAAGAGGAAGAACTATGAACAACGTGTCATTCAAGTTGAGAAATGCAGTTTCACGCCGTTAGTCTACAGTACTTCGGGAGGGATGGCACCTCAGGCAATGGTGTTTCATAAGAGACTAGCTGAACTCATTGCAGAGAAGACTAATGAGGAGTCTAGGGATGTCATCAGTGCAATGAGAACAAAACTATCGTTTGCTTTACTCAAGAGCGTGTTAGTGTCAGTGAGGGGATACCGGGGCAAATATTCCCGTGCCCCAGAGCTCCCAATTTCCGCGATATCATTCAATTTGATACCAGACGGGATATCCGGAGATAGTTCACCCCTTAAATTCTGAGTTGTCAGAAGGGTCTTTGGTTGAATTTTCGTTGCTTAATATGTTTATCTCATTGCTGTATATTCCTTCATATATGTACTGTTACTTTTAACGTATTAAAAAAATCACTACTTTGTACTACGCATTATTCTACTCAGATTAGAACAGATTAGATTACCATAAATTATGAAGACAACAGTACGTATTCTACTCAGAGTCTGACCGTACGATGAGGTCAGGATGATTCAGGGACACTGATTTCGTGATAGATACGCACAATTCGTCAGAACAGGTCTGTATGACGAATGCATACCCTCATTCGTCACTAAGGGCTGTCACCACTAACCTAACCTCTCGAAACCTCTCGTAGGTTCATGCCGGAAATCCGAGCTAGACCGTCTGTTGAAGACCACCTGTGCTCCAGTCCAGTAGCGAGTTTGTGTTGGGAGTTGTATACCCGGGTACCGGAGGTTGATCTGGACACTTTTTCATTACGTAGGACGTCAACCTGGTTTTGAATGACTTTAGACGGATGTTTCCGAGACAGATGTGCTCATGGAACTTCAGTCCGATGTCGATGATATGATGATATAGCACTCCCTTCTTCTTAGGAGTGACATCAGATCAAGGTACTTGAGTCTTTCCCAGTAGGAGAGCCCATAACAGCCAGCGATGTGTCTGGTAAAGACACGCTGTGTCGACTCCAGCTTCTTGATGTCAGCAATGGTTGTGGGATTCCAGACTGGGCACGAGTACTCCAATCTACTTCTCACCATGCTCTTGTAGAGTGGGATCATCAATGACTTTGATCTGACCGTGAAGACACTGAGGACCCAGTTAGCGATCTTATGATCATACTTGTGACAAAGGAATACGTTGACACCACTATGTCAGAACAGGTCTGTGAATTAAACAGAATTAAACAGAATTAAACAGATCACGGTCGAATTACTGTTGCAATGTCTGACCATATCTAGAGAAAAAGAAGGAGAAGAGAAAAAGGAAAGGGGTAAAGGAAGGTGCTCGTCAAGGGAACGAGCAGGAAGTGGATCACTCATAGAGTCTGTGTGACGAATGCACACCCCCATTCGTCACAATTTACTGACATACTTGTGTCGGAGGAATTCGTTGACACCACTATTTCAGAACAGACCTGTATGACGAATGCATACCCCCATTCGTCACAATTTGCTGACACCACTGCATACTTGTGACGAAGGAATTCGTTGACACCACTATGCCTGGTCTGTATGACGAATGCTCACCCCCATTCGTCACAATTTGCTGACACCACTACATACTAGTGACGAAGGAATTCGTTGACACCAATATGTCAGAACAGGTCTGCGTACCCCATTCGTCACAATCAGCTGAGTGCTGACACNAAGGAGAATTTCGTGGTCCACTTTGTCGAAAGCCTTGGCAAAGTCGAGATAAACAACGTCGTGTTCATTGCCGTTAAGGATACTGTGGATGACATCATCGATGTGCTTCAGCAGGTGGGTGAGGCAGCTTCGACCCTTTCTGAAGCCGTGCTGGTTACTAGACAGGAGACTGTTGGATTCAAGATGTTCGACCAGCCTGTTCCTGATGACTCTCTCAAATATCTTGATGACATGAGAAGTGAGAGAGATGGGTCGATAGTTGGATGCATCTGAGCGGTCCCCTTTCTTGAAGATGGGAGTGATGATCTGGGTCTTAAGGTCACTGGGGATGGTGCCCGAGGAGAAGGAGGATTGCCAGATCAGGAAGATGGGGTAGGAGAGGTGGGATTTGCAGCTCTTCAGCACGACAGCTGGGATATCGTGATCAGTGGTGGAGGAATTCTGATCTATCTCGTCGATGGCAGCTTCGATATCGGAGATGGTGAAAGATATGTCGCTGAGGGTGGCTGGAGTTTTAGGTGTGGAATTGGGAACATCTTTGGAGGTGCTTGAAGGATCGCTGAAGACTGATTTATATTGGTCCTGGAGGATGTTAGCCATTTCTAGGGGGTCATTGGTCAGTTTTCCAGCTTTCAGTAGAGGACCAGTGTTTGACTTATTCCTTGCAAACCTCTTGGCATAGCTGAAGAAAAACTTGGGATTATCAATGATCTTAGACACAGCAAGTTGTTCTTGACGAAGTTGCTCCGCATTGTGGGACTCCTTGATTTGGAAGTGGAGCAAGTCAATCTGTTCCTGGATACGGTTGATCCTAGGAGAGGATGGGTTCTGGCTTGTCAGAGCGGACATCTGGGCTACCAGTTTTCTTCGCTTACGATTCAGTACAAAGCGGTTCCTGGAGGGAGGGGATTTTTTAGACTTTCGTTGGTCCTTGCTTGGAAGTTTTAGCGGGCTGCTTTGGATACAGGCCTGAAGAACTGTCAGCCGCATAAGCTCAACAAACTCATTACCACTGGGATCGTCGCAGCAGAGGTCTAAGAGAGCATCCCAGTTGACATCAGCCAAGGTCTGGTTTATGGCAGCGAAGTCAGCTTTCTGGAGGTCGAGGGATCTGAATGATTGACTCTCGAAGGTGGGGAGATGAGGCAGGACAGGGGCCCTCATGTTGAAGAGAAGATTGACCTTGACGAGATCGTGGTCGGAAAGAATGGTTTCTTCAACCGCTATGTTCCGGATTTCCCTGTCGTTGTTGGTGAGGAAAAGGTCCAAGATATTCTCCCCTCTCGTAGGGCTGTTCACCACCTGAAGGAGGAGATTCTGGTGAACGAAGTCTAGCAGAGCAAGGCCTGACTCGTGCTGTTCTTGACCGAGGGTAGGAGAGCAGGACATGGAGGTCCAGTCAATGTTGGGGAAGTTGAAGTCGCCCATGATGTTGATATCGTGGTATTTCTCTTTCAGGACAGGATCCAGGTAGGATTGGATGTGCGCGAGGAGGTCTGAAAAAGACTTGAGTGGGGCTCCAGGAGGACGGTAGACATTTATTACGACTTTAGACAGTGTTGGGATAGTGCACAGGATAGCACTGCAGACCGCGTCGTCGTAACTGCTAACGTTCGAGACAGCAATGTCATCGTGGATGTAGAGGAGAGCACCACCTCGCGTTCTGGATGCACGGTCAGCACGGTAGGCAACGTAGTTAGGGATGTGGATCTGAGCGTCGGTGATGTAGCTTTTCAGCCACGTCTCAGTCACACCAAGGATGGGTACGTTGCTGCCGTCGCAGTTCAGCAGGTTATCAGATATGAAGGGAATCTTCCATTTACTGCTGGATCGTGCATCGGGAGAGAGGGACTGGGAGTTTAGGAAGAGAATAGAGGAGTAGGGTGAGTCCACAGGGGATTGGGCTGGTTCACCGGATAATCTTGCTGATGGGGGAACTGTGGCAGGTGGTGGGGTGGTTGTGGTGCCGGGGGATTCCATCTGACGGGTTGAGGAGCTAGACTCTCTCTGAGTTGATTCAAGTCTCTCTGAAAGTCGCTCTTCATGTCCTGGATCATTCGGACTAAAAAAGAGACTTCAGAGCTTGTGTTGGTGTAGCTGCCCAGGGACGGGGTCACAGGTCTCGCTTGAAAATGTGCACTGCTCAGGCGTGCACGTTGGGGGACAAAGCGCTGATCGTTGCCTAGGTGGCGGTAAGAAATGGAGGGCTCTTGCCTCTCTTGTGGAAAACGTAAGGTAAACGAAAAACCTGCCTTAAAAAAGGGAATTGCCTGAATAAGGTTAGTCAGCACAATGGGCCAAAGCATTGCATATAGCAGAGCAGCCGTCAGTAGCTGATGAGTCAGAGCATGCCTTCCGACATTCCATAGTCGATGTGATGCATGTCGTTAAAGTGGTGTCACGGACTCGTACGATTAGGATGTGGTGTCAACGCAGCACATATTTTCCAAATCAATGCTGCAAAACAAAACCCCTTTATGGAAAAAGGCGAGGAGATATGCCTGAATAATGTAAGCCAACACTCCAAAAGAACAGAACATTGCTCCTTTCTGTCAAAAATGTGTCAGATATTGCATCGCGACATTCCATAGTCGGTGAAAAGCATCAATTGTAGAAACAAAAAAGCTAAAAGAGTGCAATGGCCACAATGATCGCTGTCATACCTGTCATAGCTTAACGAAAAAACAAAAACCTCGTATCAGCGATAATGAGTGCATATTTCACGATGACCTTATAGTAGTACCGATAGTACTAATTATAGTACTTATAGTACTTATAGTACTTATAGTAGTACCTGGAATGATTTGATCATAGCTCTCCTTGTTTCGTCACTTCCGTCAGCGTAAATCTTCTGGAAAAGCTCATTAAGCGCAGCGTCGCCTTCTTTCTTCTCCTCGCTATCTTCCTTAACGACCTGGCGGGAATTCAATTAGTGGCACAAGAATAGCGATACCACGACACTGGCATAGTATGCTGGCATCAGACGTATACATGTTCCGAGAACGTACCTCGGCCTCCACCCTGTCCCAATCCACGGGGTTCCGAGACCGGTTAGAGGTCGGGTATACTCGCTGACTCCCTTCGGCATCATCCTTGCTCTCGAGTGAGTCCCAACGGACACCAGTTCCCTTCATCAGCCGTATTTCCACCTACATGGAGGGGGTAATAACTTTGCAGACATAATCATTAATCACGCGTGATCCCAACACGTGATTGTAGCACGTGATTCAGACACGTGCGAACACGTGATCTGACATACCTGCGTACCTTGGTTTTCAGTATGTTGTGAGTGGATGATTCTGGTTTGATGGGATGCTGTAGCACTATGTCAATAGTGTAGTCAGTGGAGCTATCTAACTTTATCGAAGCGTTTAACTTCTGTTCCCCCAAACTTATCTGTTTTCAATGAGAGATGTGGATTATATTAACTACACATGTCACGAGATACACCATGATCTAAACCACATCATGAACATTGTACAATGCACATTGTACTTACATCCAACTTATCCTCTGTAACACCCTTTGCAAAGACGGTAACAATCACATACTGGTCTGTTTGATACCACTCGTGCCTGACCACCATATTGATTCCTAATGAGATGCGCTGATCACTTATACCACGATCGACCAGACAGCTCCACAAAATGACGGAAAATTCATATAAGTAAGAGTGAATATTTCTCCAGATTCATCGCATAGCTGAATGAAACTACGACATAGAAAAAAGGGATTATTAGAGAGGGCGATATGAGGATATTTATAATTACTGATACAGTTACATACAACAGCCGTTTATAACAACAGCCAAATCCTATTTGGTTCTGAGAAAACATGCGGAAAAATATCTTCACAAATAAATTAACATTTACAACTTTGATACATTTCTGACGCCTGACTTCATATCTATTCATTGTTAATTTGTGACAATTAGGTACATACTTATTATTTACACGATCAATATAATAAAGATGAGGATAAACAGAGAAATAACACGTCTGGCCTGCACGTGTTCTGCTTCTTCGTGCACGTTGTGCACGTTATCACATATCACACACGTGTATCAGCAGTCCCTTGATAAGTCTCGCTTCGTACGTCACCGTATTCTTACCCTGGGAATTTGAGAAGTGAACACGAAGAAGAAACACATATTCTCAAATCCGCGTCTTAGTTTTTTTCTAATACCGTAGTTCTTGATTCCATAATATGGAAATATATGTAATCCATATATTATCTAACAATCATATTATGGACTAAGATAATCTATTTTTTCTTATCACAATCCCCTCCTGCCTCGCAAGTATACACAGGACAGGTACCCCGTACACTGGTTGTATCCGACACGGAACTTGCTAAACAACCTCACTAGACAACCTCACTAGAAAATCTCACTAGACAGTGGACACCCCCACTAGACAATCCCACTGGACAATCCCACTTGACGACCCCACTAGACAACCCCACTTGACAACCCCANACAACCCCACTAGACAACCCCACTAGACAGCCCCACTAGACTACCCCACTAGACAACCCCGTACTAGACAGCCCCACTAGACAACCCCACTAGAACGCGCTAACCTCGTGTTGTGTGGTCGTAGCGAGTGGTGGCTGTATCCTACACGGGACTTGCTTCCCGTACAGCTCAGCATGTTCCAAAAACTGGACACAGTCTTGTAACACCACGTCACGGACCATTATCATGTGCTTCGCAAGATTCTCAATCAGACCCAGGAAACACCTCTTGGCGTAATGCCAAGTGTCCATGCCTAGTTTCTTGCTGTACGGCTCCATCGACTTGATAACCCGGGTGATACCAAACTCGAAATTACCTGGTGATCAAATCACGTGTTACTGACACATAATAGTCACGTCATACTTGCTCTGTTCACGTGTTACTGACACGGGAGTCACGCGCTCTGTCCACGTGTTAAAGACAAGTTACACGTGAGTCACGTCATACAACTCACACCGTGTGCTCAGTTACCTTTAGCGCAGTACAGAGTACCAATGACCAGGTTGACAATACAGAGATGGTATATTTTCCTGTCCGGATCCTCATATCCCATCTGCTCCTCCTCTTTCTCTATCTTCCTCATCAACTCCTCCGCTTCCTCGTTCTGAGAATACAGAGGGTGGGGATGAGGGGTGGTGAGAAAGAGAAAGGTCAGAGAGGGGGTGAGGGGTGATAGATCGGGTGAGGGAGGGGGTGACAAAGTGAAGGAGGGGTGAGAGACTAAGAGAGGGTGAGTCGTAGTGAGAGAGGGTGAGGGTGGTGAGAAAGTGAGAGGTAGTGAGGGAGGGGTGAGAGACTAAGAGAGGGGGAGTCGTGGTGGGAGAGGGTGAGCACGTGGGGTTCAATGCGAGCAATGAAAGGTCGCAAATACCAGATAATGAACGGAAAGGGTACAAACGACGTTCAATTTAATTATCCACTTACATGCTGCGACAAAGTCACCTGACCTGGTTCTTATCACCCATTAATAAAATGGAAGAACCATCCTGAAATCATCATTTACACATTTCTACATTCTTTGTTCAACTCTCATTAGCATCAATCTACTACATGGCTCAACATGAAGATACCCCTATGAGCCTATGGAGTTGGACATAGCAGAGGAGGATAACCTCCTAGGCAGCTCAGAGGTGGCAGACGGAGCAGAAGAGGAGGCGGTGAAGAGTGACGGAACGGGCAGTGGCGAGGAAGGCGAGGAAGACGGTATGGAACCTCCCCAATCGTCGGAGGACGTGGCAGGAGAAGCAGAGAGGGAGACGGAGGAAGAGGAACTGCGGAGGGAAGACCTGGCGGACGCAATAAGCTTCCTAAAGGAAACAGGACCCGTCGGAATGACCCTGTATGAGGCAAGGCATTGCCTTCAGGTTGGGGAGAACAATCTCCCATACCTTAAGTCAAGGTGTGACATCGTAGCCTATAATTGCTACTTCACGATCATTTTCGCGCTGGGGATCGTGGTGAAACTTTTGAATGGGGAGCCACATTTTTCGCGGCAGCTTATTGGGAAAAACTCAAAGCCGCGCTATGTGGGAGGCTGTCGGAGGCGGGAATAACTGCCCACTCCAACGTTATCACGGCATAGAAGACCGGTATTGTCAGGC
>CAMPET010000181.1:83039-105033 GCA_946803715.1 Beroe ovata | reverse complement strand
TTAAATGTCGAGCCAGAATTTTGATTTAGGCCTTAGATTTTCTGCAATCGGCGTCGAAAATTTGAGAAATCATGGTATAGTACCCGTAGATGATCAATGTTAAGTTTACAAGCGTGCGTTGCTACGGCAGCATAGGAGTTGCACGTGCATATACATCGAATGCGCGCGCGCGTAACTTTCTTCCTCATTTGTTGTTTATTTGTTTCGGGACGTTGCGGCTTTTATGGTGACACGATCCAACACGCACTCACGCATAAACGCACACATTTTGCGTGGGACAGTCACTATGCCGAGATGTACAAGACGGATTTCTACCCCAAGATATGACTACACTTCGTGATACTAAACACATTTCGTGACGACCACTACCGTGGATGCTTCAAAGATTACAGCCGAAGGATGAACAAGCTCCAATGCCCCGGTATGTTCAAACTTCTAAACCTGGGTTATCGCGTTATCTCTTGACACCACTCCCCTCTCTTGACACCATTTCTCTCGGCCGCAATTCCGCTTCACAACAAATTCTCTCTCCTAACACCAATCCATCGATACACCAATTCTCTTGACAATAATACGTCTCTAAACTATCCTCTCTTGACACCGCTCTCTCTTGATATTGCTTCTTTTCTCGACAGTACTTCACTTGACAACCCTCCCTCTTGACACGGGACACCACACTCCCTTGACACTATAATTTATATTGACACTATATATAACTTGACACAACTTCCACTCAACACTTTCATCTTTTGACACTAATTTTCTTGACACCTATTTTTTCTTGACACCAATCCCTCTATGCACCACTCTCTCTTGACACCACTCTCTCTTGACAACTCTCTCACTTTGGACGCTTCTCTCTACATCACATCTGTGATCTGCCTGACACAACTTTCTGTTGACGACGATTTGTGGCGACTCTGCCTGTGTATTAATGGTTATCGTCCATTCTTTTCTTATTATTATTAACATTGATGAAAATGATGAGGTAAAAATTACGAAATTGAAAGTGCATTGTGCAGTTGTGCAAGCGTTCATATCAATTTCAACTCCAGTCTTCACATCTCATTCGTAGCATCGGATCCAACCGACGGGTTTTCTAGTTATCTATAATATAAAGGAATAAGGCACTTTAAGCGCGTGCGCAAATAACTCGACCAAATGGAGTTGGAGAGCCGGGATTTTTTGCAAGGTGGTAGAAAAACCGATTCCGCTGTCGAACATCATTTCGGATTTTTGAATTAGGCCTTAGATTTTTTGTAATCGGCGTCGGAAGTTGGAAAAATTGCCGTTAAAAAGGACTTTGCAATATAGGATAGATTAATTTAGTGCGCGTTGCTACGCGACGTAAGAGTTGCACGTGCATATTTAGTGAAAATGCGTGCGCGCCACTGTTACTGTCATTTCGTTGTTTCTTTGTTTTGGGACCGTTTCAATTTTGATGCTTACTCATTCATATACTTAATTTCAATTTCTCTTATTCACTAAGTATCCGAAATTGAGTGTAGCACGCCCACTTGACGGGCGTTCTAGTTGATTATATAATTGAAAAAACGTAGTCGAACGTCGTTCATTTTCCAATACTTAAACGTAGTCGAGCTTTGTTTATTTTCCAATACTAATCGTCATTTCAGGCAATATTCCGTTTGACGTGGAGATGTGGGTTTGGGTATCCCTTGACACCACTTCCTGTTAGTCATGAAGTGTGTCAAGCCGTGGACACCACCAACTTTCTCTTTGAAGACATGTGGCTCGCACAGGTAACGCGAGTGGTGTCAATTTTGATTTTCAAATTTAGTGGCGTCAATTAGAAATTATCATCAGTAAGATTGTGTCAAGTTAAGCCAGAGATATGCCTATGTCATTTTGTCGTAATATTGAAATTGCTGGTGAAAATTTGAAGTGGTGTCAAGGAATATAATATGCGGTGTCAATCATTCATTCTTCCTCAGGAACTGATGGAAAACCTGACGATATGTTTCGCTCACCAACCCCTCATTCTGGAGGTGTTATTGGTAGATAGGGAGTTCCAGGATTTCATCGTCAATCTGGTGTTAGTGTGCCCTAACAGATACGTGCAAAAGGTTATTTAGCTACGCGTATGACTATGGGATATTTTATACCTTGATATCATACCTTGATATCATACCTTGATATTTCATATCTTGATATTTCATACCTTGATCATACCTTGATCATACCTTGATCAGTAACTGAACTTCTATTGTATACTTTCCCATTTGAAAACAGGAAAATTAGCAGAGAATGATAACTAAGGGTGGTAACGCTCCTCAATTATCACTTAATCGAAGAAATATGCTAACTTTGTTAAACTCCACTCATATTTTACCTTACACTATGATAATAATTCCACTGACAATATTCATAATTACCCATATTTGGGAGTGACAATCTGGAACGATAACTATTTGATGATAGGGCATATTTTATACAATTCTCCCGAAATTGGCAATAATCATTTTGGTCCGAACTGAATAAAGAACCCTATGAAGGTATGAAATTAAGCTAAACCTTAATAAGTGTCATTCATCGATCCGAAAGGGCCAATTCCTCATCATTGATCAATCTGCTCAACCATCCCATCGGCTTCAAATGATTATCTACCAATTATCTTCCAATAATAAACCGATTATCTATCAATTTCGCAGATAGCGTATAACTAACCCTATGTTACCCACAGGTAGCCTCAGAGCAGCTTTACATCCTATGTGTGAAGTGCTGTGTGGCAGGGAAAAGTATACTGGATGTCATCAAACTACTCTTCGATAACCTGCACAGAACAGGTAAGAGAGTGGGGGTTTAGAAGAAGGGGTCATGGAATGGGCAAACTTTGAGTTTGTGGAAGGGTAAAATCGAAAGATAGACTTCTTTCGGTCTTTCTGTCTTGTTGAGTTACACTCAACACAATCCTTGATTTTCCCGTTTTTCTCCCCCTTTAATCTCATCTTCATTCTCACCTTTATTCTCACCTTTAATCATTATTTTTTCCTCACCTCACAGTATTTCAGAGGATTACGGAGACAATAGTAACTACTACTTCAATCTACTGTGTCGTATTCTGTCGTGCGCAGCTCACCATAACATAGTACTTGGGAATGCTAATTCACTACTGGAACAGGAGGTATTTGCTTGTTTATGTTTGTTTGTTTGTGTGTGTTTGTTTGTTCTTTCAATCTCAAATTGTCCGTTGGTTGTCTGTTGCGAGACCCCATTCTTTACTTCAGGTAGCTTGGTTGAAAAGTATTGAACACCACAACAAATTTCACCCCCTTAACGATACTCTTCTCAAAGGTATGCGTCTTCTCTGCTGACATATTGACAGTTTTGACTTTTGATTCGTTGTTATCATTCCATGAATTCGTCCAAAAATAGCGCTCATCGGTTGAGTTTGCGTAGGGCGCGGAGACATGCGTGCGTCGCAACTTTTTCGCGCTCTTGTTGCTTCAGGTCACGTGATCGCGCGCGCACGAGCAACTAGCGCAGCAATTTTTCAGTCATGCAGAAAATTTTCGCACCCATGTTTCCTGTCTATCAATGACATTTCCTATAACAACAACTATCTAAAGACATCATCATTTGTTCTCAAGGTCATCTGCAAGTATGTCGTGAGTTAGTAGCTATATCTCCACTATCGACTAAAGTACAGCTTGGAACTCAGGATAATGGCCCGAACCTACTCCCTTCACTTCTCTTCAATTACCTCTTCCCTTCGAGCAAGGTATCGCGTGACTATCTTTCTGACGTTATTTACGGATGAAATTACATTTCAGCCCTCGAAAGGTTTTTGTGGATAATTTTTTCTCATCGCTCACCCTCATCATCCTCAGATGTTACATGATCAGCGCCAATTCCCCGATATTGATATTAGAGATGACCCACCCATTTGTCAGACAACTCTAACACAAGTATGGGACATCCGTCTTTACAATTTCAACTTTTTGTGACATTCATATGATATTCTTTTTGAATACAAGCCCTCAATGGAATATCACGTGTTCCTATTTCCACGTGATAACTCACTTTCCCTCCCCCATCTCAAGGAAGCAGCATTTGGTCTTATCGGTGCTCTCTGCAAAGGTTGCCCCGAGAATCTCAACTTTGTGGTCCATTCCACCAAAGATCTGTTCTACTCTGATCCTAGTCCTGTAACCTCGTGGGAGTTCCCACCGACTGTACTACCGCGTAACTTGAAAGGTTCGGACGCCAAAATCGTTTAGTTTTCCTGGAAACGTTATTTTCTGTAGAAACGTAATTTAGAAGGTATGGACGTCGATGGATTCAATTCTTTATCATCATAGTGACCATACCCTNGCTAAGGCCAGAACCCTGACGCTGGTGTTTTATGTAAAAAACAGAGCCGGGGAGTTCCACCGTGCCGTGGATTCCTGGAGAGATGGGATGGAACAGGCGACGGCCGACCTCAGTCTCCAGGAAGCAGAAACAACTCTGCGGGACGCACTGAGGGGTCTCCTGGACAGGCTCTGGTGGATATACAACCTGGATGTGGGCATAGCGGGAACAACCCGCCTCACACCAGGTTCATATTAGAACAATGCACTAATTGCAGACATGATACTGGAAATAATTCCGTAATTGTTATTTACCATATATATTATGTAATGAGATTATTCTAACTATGTAACACTCATCATAAGCTGAGTCTAACTTTGGGAAGAAATGATTGACCATAGCACAAGTTCATGTTTGAGAATTTTACAAATGTGAAAAATTCTCATTAAATTGGTGGGGGGATCTGTTGTAACCTCAATCAGTGTAATTGGAAGTATAAACTTCGAGTGCAAAAAGCACAAAATTGATGACATAAGTGAGTCAACGAACATCTAACTCTCTCACATCAATCAGGGATAATCGAGTTCACTGTTTAACAGCAAGCAGTGTTATCTACAGGTCACAAGAATCGGTGGGAACATCCGCTTATCTCAACCGGTCATGAATAAACGCATCACGGGAGAAAGAGAGACGCGTCGACTAGACTGGAGACAGCTGATAAGAGAATTGAAACGCAACGAGAAGATTGTGAACGAGGTGATCTCATCATGGGTGACGTCAAGGGGAAACGGACTCGAGGATTATAAAATGAAGGACTCATTGGGGAAGAGTTTTAGTTTTTCAAGTTTTAGATATAGCCTGCATCGTGTAGTCCCCCGTTTTTAACCGTCACCTTGTAAATATCCCATCTATATTCAAAAGTTGCACAAATCGCTGTGTCTGGCTTTGTACACGGGAAATGGCAAATACCTGAAGTGGACATACAACAAGGGTGAGGCCGAGGGAGGAGTAGTGAGGGAGGGGATGAGATGTGAGTAGGTCTGGGAGGGGACGACTCTACCCAGTGTTGTAACCGAGGGTATCCATTAGCATAGGTAAACGTGCGATTACCTGACTGGTCATGATGTAGCTGACACACAGATTAGCTAGGACTATAGCGCTGACACTAAGGATGTTATCGTAGTGTTTCTTCACGATAGGCTCGTAGAACCCAATCGCTTCCTTGTACTTGTTTTCCTGAAGTACATTGTTATCATATCATGACGTGATAATTCATATAGCATAACGTGATATACGTGATTCATTGCCAGTGCGATCAGTTTGACTACCATGATACTCATTCACACAATTGAGACTGCGGTTTGATAGCTTTAAAACGATTACACGTCAACATGAGGTCATACTGCTGCCAGCTGCACCCTAGTGATGAGACAAAATCCACAAGCGACCGTTCACAATGCTTGCTTGCTGAGTTTCACTATAAACTATACAATGTATACTGTNTGCCGAGTTTCACTATACACTAAACAATGTATAGGTGATGTATGGGTGATGTATAGTATAGACAATACAATACCTGCATGAAGAGAACGTGCGCCACATTGAGTTTCCAGGAGTCGTGCTCGTTACAGAACTCCACACTCTTACGGAATATCTTCTCCACCATGTTGTAGTTGTTCTTGTCCCAGTAGATCTTAGCCTGGGGAGGGAGAAGGGCGAGTATGATAGAGGGCTGGGTGGGAAAGTATGGGTTCAGAGTGGAGTGAACGGGGAGGTGAGAATAGTACAGTGCATCACCAGAAGTCACTATATCTGGGCCATGTAATGGGAAAATCAGGTACCTGTGCCATCAAGACAGGAATGTATTTCTCCAGTGCCTCGTCATACTCATTGACCGCTTTCTTCACTGCATCCTCGTCATTGTTCTGCCGACACTCCTGCACCAACTTCGTGATCTTACGGAGGTTGTCCGTGTGCCGGTTCGCAATGTCGTCAAACCGGCGGAACGCCTCCTCGGGCGACGACTGTTGAACAATGACCGCGTCCAGGTACTCGTACAGGTACGGGTCCATCCTGTGGACAGGACCCATTTATAGCGGACCATGAGAAACAGTATTCCATGATGACTGTTTGCATATTTCGGTTTTCAATCTCTGACACCTCTGATGGTGATTCGCGTGCTCAACAAAGGGTCATAGAATGCAGCGTAAAGCATACTACATACGGTATTCGTCGATACCACTACGTCAGAATAGGGCTGTGTGACGAATGAGTACCCCATTCGTCACATCTTGCTGACACCACTTTATATCTGTGACGTAGGAATGCATGCATGCGATGGAATGCGCTGACACCACTACGTCAGAATAGGCCTGTGTGACGAATGGGTACCCATTCGTCACAACTTGCTGACACCACTTTATATCCACGATCGGGAGATTTTCGCGCCGCGCGCCCGCATATATAGCCAGCCCGCGAGGCATTGTTTTCTAACAGTTTTTGCGGACATGGTGCGATATAGAGCTGTATTTTCCGTGATGAAAACTTTATTGCAAGCGTGTGAAATGGACCGGATATCAATAGTAAATGACTGGTATGCAGTTGAAACATCATACACAATCANCTGACACCACTACGCCGGAACAGGCCTGTGTGATTGGAGCGCCCGAGCGACACCCGTACAAAAAGCCAAGAGTGCATTCTGAATGATAGCACGTATAAACCAAGGAACACTAACTTGAATGTGAGATGAGTGTTTTCAGCCATCACATCTGCTGCCTGATCGAAGTACTGGTGTTTCACGTAGAGCAGGAGCAAGTTGCCGAATGTCTCTGGCGGACACTCGCTCTGCTGCAGCAAGAACTGCAACTTCTCGAAGCCGGCTGTCGGTGCAGAGTCCATGTTCATGAGGGCCTGATTGTGAAGCGTCACACAGTCCAACTCCTCTTCTGAGCGAGGGGGCATGTCTGTGAGTGCTTCCTGTGCCCCCTCGTAGTTCTTCAGCTGGTACTCGATAGCTGCTTTCAGGTTGAACGCTTCAACCAGGGCTGTTTCGTGGAGAAGTGAGGAGTTACCCACACTTCGCACATCAATACCCTCCGTCTGCATGCCCACAGATAGCTCTGGGTGTTCTCTGCACAAATTGGGGTGTTAGTGCTCTGGGATTGTTATACCCAGCAGCAGATAACAACTCTTCCCCCAAAACACAATAGTACTACTCAGCACTACTCAGTATCCAGTACTGAGCAATACCTACTCACCGAATTCCACGCTCAATAATATCAGCAATGTTCTTCAGCGCCAGTGCATACTGTTTCATGTAATAGTGGCAGAGTGCTATGTTGTACGATAGGTGAGCTTGGTATCCCTTCACATTCATAGCGGCGGTGAATTTCTTACACGCCTCCATGTACCTCTTCTCCTTGACCAGGAGACACCCTAGGAAATCGGGAATGTCTCATACACTCGGGAATACACGTGTCAAACATGTCTTGATGAGGATGCTTTTCTTGGTTTGGATAATCCAAGTATCATGTCTATTCTCTATATACGCACCTAGATTGTTCTCTGTATCAGGATCGTCAACTGCACACTGCTCCACCATGCTCTTTGCTCCTTGGAGATCGTCTTCGTCATACTTTATCGCTGCCTAGAACAACGTAAGAGTGATAAGTTAACGTAAGAGTGATTAGTTAACGTAAGAAAACACAAATTGTAAGTATTTTTGCTATATCTGCGCGCTGATAATACCTGAAGTTTGACAACTTTATCCTTTTCCGAGGGGTTATCCACAGTGTAAGTAGCCTTCATAGCTGCCTCATATTGACAACTCTTCTGCAGCGACTGTGCATAGTAGATCTTGTACTGTTCATGCTCAGGGTACACCTGCAAATAGCAATATCGGATCAAAAGTCGAGGAAAATGGAGGAGAAATTTGAAGTAGGGTGATATGGCTCTCTACCTGTATCAGTTGCCCGTAACAGTCTGCAGCACTGATAAAATCCCCTATCTGGTAGTAACAGTACCCGAGTAGGGAAAGTGCTGCGCGCGACGTGTTGTTATTCTCATACTCGGGCAGCAGACAGTCTATCGCCTCCACAAACTGTCCTTGTTTGATGTAGTTGTATATCGTCTGGGTGTACTGACCCTCTTCCATACGACCAATAACTACCATCTTTGCTATAACAGAATCGTTAAATGTGTGAGGTATACCGGCTCACAGTTTCATAATGAGATAATGACATGTAAAGGATAAGTACGCTCAATTGAAATCAGAATAAATAATTCTTTATGGAAATCAAAAGGCCTCGCAATCAAAAGAGAAATCAGATATGATCATAAAACCCATCCTAATACCATGTCAAAATGAAATCGAAATAATAATTTAAAATGGAATTATTCAATCCTTGTCATAAAATCAAATGGTCAATCAAAAGTTATAGAATCAGTAGGTAGGGTTGAAACGGCATTAGAATACGAATTTCAGCACCAAAGCTCCGGTGCTAAAATTCGTAACAGAATCACAATTCGAGTTATGAGTTTTTACCCTCATTAAGATTCTTTACATTTGTCCTTATCATCAGGTAAGAGTAAAGCTATAATTCCGATGACATGACATACGTGAAGGGCAGCACTGCTCATCGCCGTAGAGGGATAGGTATTCCAGCAGAGTTCAATGCAGCCCAGTATCAGCATTATCACTGGTGTTGACAACTTCGTCGAGAAGAATAGCGCTGGGAGGGTGTGATAATACCAGATGTAAAACTGATAGTGAAGCGAACGTGCACAAGCAACTCCAATGAAATTACTGCTGAATAAAATCAATAAAATTGATTTTGGAGTCAAGGGCCGTCTCATTTGTGACCATTTCGCATGATATAAAGTTATGAGGAGCACAATTTGAAGCATCAAAAGGGAGATATGCAGGTATCTTGATGAGAATACAGTTTCTGGAAGAAATCTATAATTAACAGTCCACTTGAAGAAAAATTGTCTTCCAAAGTCAAAGGACATCTTTATGTATGCATAGGGATTATGAAGGAGGAATGGAGCTCCCAGAACCAATTGGACAGAAGCACACAATGCAAGACAGCAAACCGTTTTCACCAAACCAGTCTCTATCAGCAGTACAAAAAGCAAACCAGGAGAATAAAGCAAAATATTCATCTTGATTGAAACAGCCAAACTAAAAACTATACAGCCACTGAACCATTTCCGTTCAAGATATAAACAAACTGAGATATAGAAAAACAGCATTGCAATTGGGTCATTAAAGAGCCGCAAGGCAAATATCGAATGAATACGATATGAGGCAAAGGAAAAGAAAAGAAGTATAAATGGGGGTGCTGCTTCACTTCTTTTATAAATGTAGATAAGAAGTAAAAAAAGGACTAAATAGATTACAATAAAGATATACTGAGCCATTCTTATGTTAGTGCCTTGATTGGTCATAAAGTAAAGTATAGAGAACAAATACACAAATCCAGCTGGGTAGACAAGTGGTCCTGTGTCCCCCTTCAGTTGACTATAATCAAGAGTTCCATTCAAAAATCCTTCTACTTCGCTCATATAGGCTTTCCAATCAATCTCTGTATACCGCACTTTTTCCACAATAAAACAATTGATCACAACTTCAGCCATGAAACACAGGAATCCAACTCTACTAATATTACTTGGTACAGATAACATTTGTTTGCTCATCTGGAAAGCATCTTTAATCTTCTTTTGCAACATCGTGAACTTTCCTGTGGCTTTGGTTAATTCTATTGAATCAAATTCAAAGTATGGGTGTCAACACACCGAGTCTAGTATCAATATACCCCTTATAAACTACTATAACACCCGTCAATTGTGCTACACTAAATTTCGGAAAATGAGTAAATAAGAGAAATCTGAATATTTTTAAATGAGTAAGCATAAAAGTAGAAACATCTCAAAACAAAGCAACTGAATAACAGTGGCACGTGAGCACTTTTGATGAATATGCAGGTGTAACTCCTATGTTGCCTAGCAACGCAAATTACTGCTACATTGCATAGCTGTTTTTCAGAACCCTTTTTCCAACTTCGGACACCAATAACAAAAGAAAAAGACCAAAATCAAAAATATCGGATGATCATAAGAAGCACAATCCTTTTTCTACCACCTTGCAAAAAATCCCGGCACTTCTTCTCCATTTGGTTGAGTTATCCGTACCCGACAGAACCACTTTCAATAAGTGCCTTATCCCTTAATATTATAGACTAAAACACCCGTCAAATGGGCATGCTGCACTGATCATTAGAAAGAATCAAAAATGAGTTAAATTGAATTAGCATCATACACGCACATTTAATTTGCATGTGCAAGGGGTACAGTGGGCCAGAACCCCTCCTTTCTCTCTTGCCACCTGCTGATACTTAGATCCAAATCGCAGTTGACAGGAGAGGTCCTCACATCAGAGTAACCGCTGATGATTAACAGTTTAGATTCTTCCCTTTCTCTTAGGCCAATCTATGGATTAGAAAATCGATTTCCAGTATTTTGCTATGTTTGCAGTATACGGCCCATACACCTCTATGAATAAGACTTTGGATTCAAGTACTTGCACTATATTTTTTGTCAGATTTTATCTGACCTTTGTTTCACGCGCGCGGCGCGCGCGCCTTCATCGAAGGCCAAAAACTGTTTCGATGAAGGCGCAAACGCAATTGTAGGATTTTACCCTACCGTCGGTGCGCGTGATTTTCAATCCGCGGCCGCCCCGCCTTGCCAGGGATAAAATCCCGCCAGCAAGGGTAGGGTGAAATCCTACAACAAACGCAATAAAATTGTGCACACGTTGTCACGTTGATTTTGAGCGCCCCTGTTCTTCTCAGTGAACGTGAACTGTTGTCGATCGATGATAGACCCTGTCGAGAATTTGATCGTTACGCGCGCACGCAAACTTATTCTCAGACAGAGAATAAGTCTGCGCTCATTCTCTGCGCTTATTCCTTGCTGACGCAAGCCGCTTCGCGGCTTGCATCAGCGGTCTAGCATCGCCAGACAAGTGAACTGAAAAGTTGTAGAAACCACGGAGAGTATTTGGGTCACGCAGCGCGGGAACACCTCAGCTTGCTCTGCACTGCGCGGCTTGCAGAGATTCTGCCCTTGTGGCCTGGCCCTTATTTATATTAAATTATTTATGAAATATTTATGAATTATTTATGAATTATTCATGAATTATTTATGAATGCAAGTAGCTGTTCTGATTCGAGTAACAGTCAAATTTCTTTTGAGTTGACAGGGGTGACAGTTACACTATTATTCTTTCCAACTCCTGGCAAAATCCACAATAATACTCTAATCCCCTGACGCCTCATCCAAATCTCTGTGATCTCCTGCTCTGCTGTTGGGGTACCGGAAATCAGTTGGTGCCAATTGTGAATTGTTAAGGTCATAATTGAGAGCTTTTAATATAAATTATACTTGGAAAACAATATTATCTAGATTGTTCAGTCTCGACCTTACTCTTTTGACACCCACAACTGTTCTTTGTTAACAAACTCAGTTCTCACCTGCCACAGTGGATGGTGGTGGAGACTGAACACAAGTAAATCTTAAACCCTCATTCACACCATCAACTCCTCAGCCCCTTGTCTGTCACCACTCACTTCCTATCAGCGCTTATCCCTGCCATTCTCCAGCACAATACTCCTTGATTTTGAGATAAGGAGTTGCATGCCCCTTATCCGGCTTCAGAAACCTGCATGCTTTTATCTTGGATCTTGCAGTCTCGCAAATGTGTAGGTCTCAATAAACTCATTTTGTCATGATAAAAATCTTGATCGTCTCCTCTTCCACAGCCCACTGTAAAGTTCTTATACCCAGTACAATTAATGCACCGGGTATAAGAACTTTACAGCGAGCAGTGGAAGAAGAATCAATCAAGTTCTTCACGACGAGAAAATGAAGTTATCAGGCCAAAACATTGAAGAATGGATTTACCACTGCTGAATTCATGTTTCTCTAACACAAATAATTATTTCTCTTACATGAGCTGATGACTTCACAGTCAGTTTTTGGGAAACAGGGGTGGCGGACTATTTATTCTAGGACAAGACAAAACTTCATGCTGTATTCTGATTTCTTTTGCCTCTGCATCATTTGGATCGCTCTATAACAACGTCAATTGCATTATACACACATGCATGATGAACGAAACAAATTCTTGAAACAAACTACCAACTGAATTCAACCGTGTGCAATCAAAACCTTTGACATCGTACACACGTGAGAGGTCACGAATCTTATGCGATATTTCATTATGACCTGAAAGTAGTGTTAACTGTTGGGTGATTGAATGCTGGGTGGTTCATCAATACCATGCCAACAAGAAGATTGAAGGATGAAAACCTTTCATTAAACGTTTATTGATACAGCAGATCACAGAACAGAATTTTATTAGCAGGCAGCAGCATAGGTTGACATAACTCACATGGTGTATCTGATTTAAAAATAAAAGAAACAGATTGAACAGACGCGAGACGAAATTGAAAATATATCACATGAATTAGCTGAGAAAGTGCACTCTCGCATTTTTTTCACATTTTGTTCACTCTATTTCATTTCAATCCAAGTGCAGTCTTACACGTTATGTCCAATATTATCTAACTAATTAAGCTCAACATGTTTAACTGCTGATAGTCCATCAGTTCATCATACTTGCCAAAAGTTTATGCAGAGAAAACTTTAGCAATAATACCACTTTCTTATAGATCTCCCCATAAAATATTGGGTTGAGCAGACTGTTGACTGGAATCACAAAAAGTGCAAAGATTTCAAACACTAATGATGATGCTGGCTCCCTGATAATGTACTCATAGAAAATTACTGTGGAAATAAATAGCAACCAGCAAAATATTTGGGAACCAATCATTAGGGCAACCTTAACAGTTATGGATACTTTCTCTGGCTTTGAAGCTTGGATATTCACCTCCCCATTTGCATTCAGCACTTTTCTCAACTTGCGCTTGTTCAGGACAATATTCCCATATGTAACTAAGATGATTCCCAACACGATTGTGATGACTATGCAGTAAATGATTTTGTATGCAGCATAAGAACCTTGTGATTTGAAAACATTGTGAATGCACAAGCCTGTATTACCATAGTAACTTATCTCTTCAAAATCGAAAATGGCTCCTTTTGAAATCGTCTCCCTCATCTTGTTGATCATTTTATATGTATTACCACTGATGCTTTCATTGAACATTCCTCTGAGGACAATGGAGAGGCGAGTCTTGTTGATGGGATTATGTGCAAAGAAAGGATTGAGTCTCAAATCTTTGAAGTAAATCTCGGTTCTAAATATATCTTGTATTTCATCTAGAGGCAACAGAGGCAGAATGGAATGAGACCAATTAAGGATGTTCAGAGCAGCCAAAGCAGCCACCGAAAACCTTTTCTGGACATGAAAACCGATTTCATTACAGACCTTGTACCTAGTATAACTCATAACTGCTATCGTGAGTAGTGAACCATGTGAAGATGCAGAGAACAGAACACCAAGCCCTGAACACCCCCAACTCGATCTCCAATCTCGCTCTAACTTGCAATACATCCCCTTAAATTCAATGACAAATGTAGCAATAACTATGCATATCAAGTAGAATCCCATAAGCAAATCATACAAGAAAGTATTCATGAGGAACAACTGCTCACTCTTCTTGATGGCAAAAGTACATGGCTCTGTCCAGCATTTCCTTATCTGCAGTCCATTCAGGAGTATTATTGAAATACCTAAGATTATAATCAGGACTATCAAATATTTTGATTTAATGAGGGAATCTGAGGAACTAAGGAACTCGGTGGAACAAGAAGCAATACACTCGTCAGCTCCATTTGCACAGTCCTTTATATTGTCACAAGTTCGGCTCATTTCTATCCAACTAGTAGGTGCAAGTTCTGGGTCACAGTAGAACCTTCCTGGGCACCCACTCTCATCATAGCCTGATTTGCAATCAATCAAACCGTCACAAATGGAACCAACGTGGAAGAACTGTTCGTCACATAGGAATATATAATCATATGATTCACCTGTGGTGACACTACTGCAGAAGTGTTGCCAGTTTCCTTTGGAAAAACCATCAATATGGGAGCAGTTGACTTCGCAGTATGGCAATATGAACTCTCTCGACTCATAGAACTTGATATACATTTCGGTATTGAGGGCTTCAGATAAACACTCGTAAAGTGGATTTGTCTTAACCAGAATGTTTGGGTTACTGCATTGAAATTGACTCCTGAATTGATAATTTGAGGAGAAAAGGTTATCCATACATAGAAAATGCTCAGAGAGACAAACTTTTGTCAGTGTTGAAGTTATGTTATAGAGTACAACATGTCCAGGACAGAAACATTCATCCGACCCATCGAAACAGTCCTGTACGTTGTTGCACAACTTATCAAATGTGATACATCCTTTTCCATCAGCACAGTAGAATACATCAGCTTGTTCCGCTCCACAGTTACACTCATCAGTCAGGCAGTTTGAGGAGCCATCACAAATCAGATCTGTTTTGTTATACCGACAATGCCAGTCCAGATCAATGAAATCTGACTTTCCTGCCAGCATACTCCTTGCGATTGGACTCAGTTCCCATTGAAACAGTATGTTCGATGCATCAAAATGGAAAAGGCATGATGATGTTCCTGAAATCTCACCAAGGTCTCTGTTGAATCCGACTCTAGTTTTGATAGACTTTTCATAACATGTCTCTCTAGGATTGTGTGGAGTGTCAGATTTTTCATTCCAGAGGTGAGTGTCGGCGTAGTAATCCACAATGTTCACGTTAGACGCAAGAGCCAGGGCGATCACCACAGCTAGAAGGTACACGAATCTGTTGAACGTCATCCTCAGAGATGATTTCTAGGAACGAAAAGAAAACCGCGTCTTTTATAGCTTTCCTGAAGAATAGACTTACAGGAACCATTCAGTTCTCTTGCTTTTATGGCTTTTATGTATGTGTCGGGGTAGATAATTGGATGTTTTGTTTTTGGGAATAAAGAATCACAGCGCATCATCAGGGAGATTTTGTTGTGCTTGAAGCTTTGAAAGTTCTCATAGTGCCATGATGAGAATTGGTGTATTCTCGCTGTTAACTCATCTTACATCAAAATGTCATGCGCTAACTGACTCTGAATAACTATTGACATCCTATATAGGCGTATGATAATGGAGCAGATTGAGGTACAGCGGTACCCTCTGATGGGCAGTAACATGCAGTATGATACAGTAAGTAAGACTTTGTCTCGAATGAGATGTACTCATCCCCAAAGAATGGAGGCATCCCATACAACTCATTCATTGATAAGGGACTCTCATTAAGTGAGTGAGCATTCGGGACATTTTATTATGATTGCTGAACTATTGTTCTTTCAGGGTACGAGGAGTTTCGTGGAACGCCAGCAGCCGCCCAAAATGGACATGACTTTAGAGAAAGTATTGAATCTCCTGACTGACCCGCACTCTGTGAGTAGGCAGTGATGATGTGCCAATATCACATATATATGTTATATATGATGATCTCCCTATCTCTGTGTGACATGACAATAGCTGAAGGACCTTTATATGCATTGACACCACTTCGTAATCGAACGTGTCCTTGACACCACTTTGTCGTCATGCATCACATCGACTATGGAATGTCGGAATGCATGCACTGACTCATCTGCTACAGACGGGACAGACGGCAACACTGCTATAGGCAATGCATTAGCCCATTGTGATGGCTTACCTCATTCAGGCATTTCCCTTTACCTTTTTCCAGGCAGGTTTTTTGTTTTTTCTTACCGTCTTTGTCTGGCAGCGCTTTTGAAAGTTCTTAGGGAACCACTGGCTTTATATATGCTGACTTTATATTTGCTGCGTTGACACCACCTTATAATCGAACGTGTTCTTGACAGTGGTTACTGTGACATAGTGTGATAAAATAGGCCTCATTTTGCAACTTTAAGGTAGAGTTCATGAATCCCCAGATTAACCGGCAAATANTGGGGCATGTTGAAAATTTTCGTCATGGTGACACCATGGTGTCACCACGGTGTCAACATGTCATCATGCGCTTCAAAATCACTTTTGGCAGCCTCTTATGCAATCCTACAATTACACTGAGTCAGTCAAAGTCGGCAGAACTCGTTAAAGTGCCCCAAATTTGCCACTCTATTTTGTTACAAGTGCCGGTCAATTTGGGGATTCATCTACTGTTAAGGTAACGCGCTATCACGAATGCGTGTGTAGAACACAAATTGCGTTACTTTTGTGTAACAAAAAGCGCAATTTCGCGCACGCGCACTCACATAGTCACATGCCAATGCCATATTTCGCGATGGTAATGGTTCCACACGATTGGGTCATCACTGATACTTATCACCGGGCTTTAATTATTTGATTATACGGAAATTATCCAAAAAAAACCCTGATTACCGGATTACAGAAAGAGTTACATGAATAGTTTACATAATGAAACCACACCCGTGTACCTGCAATCTCCGTCCTTCAACAGCATGGTGATTGGTTTAGTTGTCATAGCAACGCCAATATTCTCAGTTTACCGTCACTTCACCTTGCAATGAGATGCTTCTTATGGCAAATTATCTCTATTTTGCTTCACGATATCATTGTGATGTTGAAATGTTGGACCGAACGTCATTTGGCAATAGGAGCGTGCGAACATAACGATCAATATTTTGTTCCGATTGAATAGTGGTCGAATTGCACCGTTGATATTTGAGATACATTGTCTTCATTTCAGAAAAAAGTCAAAGAGAGGCACTCAAGAGCGGTGAAGAAAATATGTGATCGATACTGCAATGGATTTGTATCCTTTGAATACAGCATTAACAGTTTTGCATACCTAATGATTAATATATCTTCAAGTTTAGCTATAGGCGGTTCGAAATTCACAGGGAAACGCTTAAGTTAATCAAAAATTAATTTAGTTTAATCACAATTTACAGTTTACATTGACTTAAATAAACTCAAACGGTAAAGAAGTGCTATAAAATTAGTTGCATCTCGCCTGCTTATCTGTAATGTGAATAAAATCAAGTCCTTTCTCCTTGAACCGTTCGCCACAAACGCGGGCATTCGGTCTCAGTTCATCGAATATTAATACTGGTGAACAATCCCGCATTCGCTGTTCGCACTTCTCTGAAAATCCTAATCGTTGTGCCTCTATTATCAAACGATATAGTGTGAACTAAGAATGTGAAGTATCGTTTAAACGTGGACGCATATCTCCAGCACAATATAAATCATGCTGTTTTGGAATCACTATCGACACTCTCTGACACTTGTCTCGATGCGGGGATAAAACGATGTTTTCTCCTCCTATATGATCATATGGTGGTTGAGACCCAGTTGCTGCTACTTGTGACACTTCCCTCGTCATCTGCCTCCTCGTCCTCTGCCTCGTCCTGTGACGGGAATTGGACACACTGTTCCCTGCTCTCAGCCGTGAGACATGCCTCGGTCACGCTTGTCTCGCTCTTATCACTCGGCTCCAGCTGGTGCATCTGGAGACACGTTTCGGTGTCTCCGCCACCGCATTGTCTCTTCAAAAAGACGGTCGAACACGAAGTCGATTGATCATTGTTCACTCTGTTGGAAGTGGCGACTGAATTGCTGGTGTACCGGTATACACAGAGTTTGTACACGATACACATGACTATCACGATGAGAAACACGCCGCCCAGTGACACGAGTGTAGGTAGGATGTAGGGGTTCCGGTGTGGCGCGCACGAGGACTCATCGAAACCCTCGCGACACTGGAACACTCCGTCACAGAGATCCTGGTCTCTGAGACATATCCGACGATCGTTGAAATCGAGACACGACGCCTGAAGAAGGAGAGGGTGATCAGAGTTCAGACATGGATACGACAATTTCTTCCTATTGTCTCATAATTCAGCAAATTTGTTGAAGACTAGCTGAAGACTGACTGAAGATTAACTGAACAAGATTATGCTCACTTCTGAGGGGCACCCTACAGGACTTGTTGTAATGTCAGAACCATCTGGCTGGGTTGTCTGTCCACACGAAACCTGAAATACGACTTGGTAATCATATGTCAGAGAGAACCTTAACTATGATCATTTCTTGTGATGGAGATCAGCGATGATTCATCATCACGTCACGTTATAGTTCATTATGACGAAATCATCAGTAAACTACTGCCCTGATCATTGATCGTGTACATCCCCTCGTGTCACTCACCTCGTCTGTCCCATCTGCACACTGTTTGAACCCGTCACACATGTCGTCGACAGAGTAACACCCATTGTTGTCATTGCACGGCACTGAATACAGACTACACCTCCCACTCCTATTCTTCATGGTATTAGTCGGAATTGTGTCGGTCAGAGAATATGTCCTTCAACTTGCGTGTCATAGCTCCTACAATACGTGAGGGATTAGATTAGGATGGTTCCAGTGTAAACTGCGTCAAATTTGACGCAGTTTTAGGATGTTACTCATACGGGGAGTAGGTATTCCACATTATGTGCGAAAGCCCATCAAACATTTGGATGGCAACATAATATTGATGACGAGTTTGGGAAATTGGCAAATATCAAACCCGCTTAAATCGAACAGATTTAAGAGACAATGAGCCGATATATGGTGTTTAAAACAAATTCCTGAATGGAGTATAATACAAGTCTAATGAAATTGAACCCATTGTTTGCGAGTGTGTGTATTATAATTATGCCTCCTCGCGGCCAATTATCCGAGATAATTGGCACACCCGGCGGCAGGTCCGTACCTGGAGGATCAACCTTCTCGGTGTCATGACAACGGCCACAGATAACTTCCACTGTCTACAATAATACGAGCTGTGTCTACCCCGCGAGGTTATTGTTGTAGGTGTCGGCAATACCGTAGTGGGGAGCTGGATCATGGGAGTGGGGTATATAGTGGTGTGAGATTCGACCCACCACTCCTCACACCACTTCTCACACCGTGACTAACTTGACAGTGTGACAGCAAGTATACTTTCCACAGTCCTATGAATGACATTGTCACCGGTAAATTCTTTTCTAGATACAATGTGGTCAGAGATACGATGGTCGATACAAAGAGAATCAACGGTCATTGTCGACATTCTTTAGGCAGCCAAAACACGTGAAAGACAATCCTACACGAAACCGAGCTAATCTGTGTTTAAACGCGTCTAGATTACTGATTATCTGGTTATCGAGCATTGATTACAGATTACGGAGAGACAATTCATTGTCTCCACTGCCCGAATACGGTCCATGAGGTTCATTCCTGAATGATCTGGTGAAGGAAGCTGCTCCAGTGATATACTGCTGGGTATGAGTGTTACGATGGTACCACCTCGCGCCACAGAGTCGCATTCGATAATTTCTATTTGCAAAACATTCGATTAAAGTGCGAAAATTGGTCGACGGGTATTCATGAGGAATGCATTATATAACGCAGAAATGATGAAACCGATAAAATTATTGTCAAAGAAAAGTAATCAGGGCATGATAATGACTTATCGCATTTCACGGTTATTTTGGATGATCCCAATATAATATGTTCGCACTTGGTGGAGTGAGACGGTTGTAAAATACTCTATTCACGGTGCACCCATGATGAGCATAATTTTAGAGCAATGTTTCTGGGAAATCGCAGTTGTTTTCCATGAATTCTGTGCAAAGATTCCGCTGCGAGCGACAGGCGAGGGCTCTTTAGATGGTTTTGAAAACATGGTTCCTATGTTCCTGTCTTCATGAACATTAAATACTGAAGAAATGAACTGGGGAAATATTGTTCAAAGACAAGTATAGCTATTG
Organism: Beroe ovata; assembly: GCA_946803715.1. Lineage (NCBI taxonomy): Eukaryota > Metazoa > Ctenophora > Nuda > Beroida > Beroidae > Beroe > Beroe ovata. The sequence continues at coordinate 84,897 of CAMPET010000181.1, read as the reverse complement.
CTATCGAATTGTACAATGTACAAAATGTACAAATGGCATTGCACTCAATGGGCTCAACACCCTATTGACAAAGTATTCGAAAAGTCGGCAAATTACACCACGAACAGGATAAGCTGGTAAAGAGTGTACAAGTTCTGTCAGGTAGCAACTAGACTACTAGGGGATGATGATTGATGACTGGACTATGCGTTATGGGACAAGTGAAATGAACCGTGACGAAGTGCACGGGAATGGTGGATGAAGCGGTGCAAAGTGCAAACAACACACCCCAAATTCCCCATACTTATGGTATTCTCATCAAGTGGAAATTGACAAGAAACTGCGGTGTAAAGCTGATGAAAAGAAGCCTTACCAGGTGCACACCTTTACATATATATGTTCTTTAACTCGCAATTGTTGATGACAGCCTAGAAACAACAGAACCCTACTCTACTCTTATACGTAGTGTTTGTGCGTGCGTGTGTGTGTGTGTGTGTGTGTGNTGTTTGTGTGTGTGTGTGTGTGGTGTGTATACCAGCCAATCAGCATCCAGAATCTGAGTCATGTGACAAGGATGCTGGAGAAGAAGTCTGGAGATTTGGGACACTTGGCACTCCTCTCTGGATATCTGTTGTCTGCAGTAGATTGTGAGTGTGTTTGTATGACGTATGCGTGTCTGTATGTCTGTGTATGTATGTGTTTGTCTGTGGCTGTGTGTGTGTATGTGTGAAAACGCTACGTCCTATACACTTGGATATGAAATAAGCTGGCCATACTTTTTCTGATAAAGTTAAAAGTCGGAAAAAAGTTATAAACTGGCTACCAATTATGGGTGAATATTATCATTTTAGCATTTCATCAGAATGGAGCATGCGTCTCTTATCTGTACAAAACATCTGTGACACTTTCCTTAACCCACCCCAACAGTATTTGAAGGATTTAGGTATCATCTACAACATCATAGACGCACTTGTGTCAAATGCCAAACAAGACGAGGAGTACACGAATGCACTGGTTCAAATTGTCATGCTGTGCGGGTATGTTATTCTGAACCCTGTTTCATTCCCGGTAGTTCGCAATGAATGTCATCAGTCATGTGTCATCAGTCATGTGTCATCAGTTATGTGACTGATGCTCCACCCAGGAAGTCGTTCCTGAAGGAGAAGGCATCCGATGACTTGGTCTACGAGAAGGACTTCTCTGAGTTTCTTGTCCAGCTTGGTAAGAGACGGCGCGCAAAACACAGTGAACTGTTGTGCTGTGTGTGTATGTACAGGATGTATAATTACACCTATACAGTGTACACTGTATGTGTTACCTGGTACGCGCTACGACGTTGCGTGTAACGAGTCACCCGTAACGTGTTACCTAGTGCATGTAACCTATTGAGTACGTGTTAGAGTAACACATGTGTAGATTATTCGTCATCCGATAATGAACACGTGCTTGACACGTGTATATTACCTATGTCATATCTCATACCCTCATCCCAATCAGTGAAGTTGGTCGAGCTACCCATGCCTATGGTCCAGATAGCTGTAACGCACTGTATTGGTAGTCTCTACTGTACGCCAGTGCCTGTATACCCAGAAGGTACCTACCACTACTACAGCAATGATTCAAAATTTCCCATCATAAACCGGTGATAATCTTAAGCAATGATTGGTGTCAATGGTCTCGTGATACAACAGTACTCCAGGACCACAGGCATGCAGACACGAGCTGAACATCAAAGCTATTGAGGAGAGCAACGTGGTTGAGATATTTGGTGGGGAGCTGAAGAAGATGGAGGATGAAACTGTCTACCAGGAGATACTCCACCTCCTACTTTTCCTATCTCTGAGTTGTGAGTGTGTGTGTGTGTGTGTGTGTGTGTGTG
>CAMPET010000181.1:63089-77828 GCA_946803715.1 Beroe ovata | reverse complement strand
TGTGTGTGTGTGTGTGTGTGTGGAGGAATGAAGCTCTTACTACCCGGGATTCATTCAGAGCGATAAACGCCATCACTCTTATAGCACCGGGTGAATTATAATATGTTGCCAAGAGACGGCCGGAGAGAAAGGGCGAGAGAGGGGGAAGGGGAAATACAGAAGAGGGAATGACGAATGTTATAGTAGGTAACGATAAGTTAGCCGAAACAATGCATGAACTTTACAGCTCTGCACTTAGTACTGTTCATTGTGTTGTGTACCACCCCCCCTGTGTGTTGACAGACACTGTGTCCACCACCATAACTACCAGGGTGTCACGTGCCATCACGTGACACACGTTACCATCTGTCAAGAGAGATTACAGACACGACGCGTTAGTGTGTGTGTTTAAAACACATTCTCCTCCCCCACTGCAATAATTATGTGTAGGTACACATCTTTACCTCGATAGTGGAATCCGTCACTGGAAAAAGTAGATAAGAAGCTGCGCGCGGGCCCTGCCCTTACAATGTGACACCCTCTATATCACGTGATACACATCACACACCCTCTCTCTCTCTCATGATCATGACGTAATGCAGGATCAGCTCTGCTGTCTAGGGGACTGTACCCTTCATCACGGGCGTTAGCACGTTGAAATGAGGGGGTATCACTGTCTGCAATATGGTAGTCGATGAATAATGAATATGGGGAGTTCCCGTAGGGGACTTTCTCATAATAAGGGCGTAAAATTGATGTTGAACACGCATCTTTCAACTTTGTAGCTGGGATGAAAGAACTTGAAAATGCTGACGAGGCCAATGCACATTGCACACTCTCTCCCGACATTGCCTACTCGTGCCCGACATTGCCCACTCGTGCCCGACAGTCGTGAAAACCCTGTTCGACGCTGCAATAAGTGACTAGTCCGTCTGTTATAGTCCGTTTGTTATAGTCCGTCTGTTCGAGAGAGTTCGATGAGAAACTCGTGGCTTCAAAAACCGCTGTCACAAGATGTTACTATATAGGACCGTTGAGAATAGCGATACATTGTTATTCCAGTACTCGAAGTGGTGTTGAGATGTGTCAGTTGACAGGTCAATGCGCATTCCTGGAGCAGTTGCATGTCATATTTCCACAGAATAGAGAATGCACGTTTGCTGCAATTGCTGAAAGCTTGTATGCTCTGTTCGACCAGCCGTGACACACGTGAAGGAAAAAGGAAGTAGGACGAACGTGATAAGATTGACTGAGGAATACTTTTCGGTTTGATAAAGACCTGACATAGTATGGGGAGAATGAGATAGTCTCATTAACAAGTGATTAACAAGTGATTAACAAGTGATTAAGTGCTAGGATTGGTGATGCACGGCAATACAGAATAAAGTAACAGACTGCGAGTTCGAGTATAGAGAAGTGTCGGATTGTCGACTACAATCCGTGTGTCACAAGCAAATTTACACAGTTTTATAACGTAGCTATTGTCTATCGAGCACTATTTATACGAGCAAAATATAGCTACAATGCAACTATTATAGCTGAACTACATAGTAATCGCGCTAAATCAGTGTGTTTGAGAGAAGCTATAGCTCCATTGTGGATATAGAGACGCGCGCAGTGGTCAGAGTAGTAGCAAGCTCGGAGAATGATGAGTTATATGTGGAGACGGGCTGTCGGGTGGTATGAGGGGGAAAGTGGACAGAGACCATGTGTACACGGACAAGGGCACGTATGTGTGTGTGTGTGTGTCATTGATCATTGTGTCACATTATAGCGTGCTGGAAAGCATGACATATTGCTATGAGTGTACTACACTGTGTGTATGCCACTGCTTGAGACACTCGTAATATTATTGTCTGAAAAGAGCATCTACTGAGACTACTCATCACACACAACTGATACTTACCCAATCAGTATTGGGCTTACCCACTAAAATGGTAATGTTAACGGTCATGTTAATAGTCATGTCAACGGTCAACGGGTCATCATGGAAAGTACATGGGAGAAAGAATTGCCAGCACCGCACTTGGTACTGTTCAACACGGCTAATACTTGGTTTCAGGCCCAGCTGCTCCCTCCTCACACCAACTTACACATCTGATATGAGACTACTGTTTTTCTCGTGTGACTTTAGCTCTCGCGCCTATAGACAACGCGTACAGCCTGGCAAAGAAAGGAATGTCTCGCGATGGCCCAGTAACTGACATCGTAATAAGGATGTCGGAATGATAAGAACTTGGCAGACACTATAACAGCTGGCATTGTACACACTAGGGGACGACAAACAACAAAAACACGATATGTCAGTGCCTAGTACCTCTCCGAAAACCTGGCAAACACCCGTGTTTAATGAGGAGAGAGAGAGAGCAGTATATCTCTAACACAGACAACACACCAGACTGAATAGCGACACAGCTGTGAGTACAGAAGTGCCGCCATGACCGCCGCGGGCGTCTCTCTCTCTCTCCCTTTCCCTCCCTCCAGCTATCACCACTTGGCACTTTCACTCCCACTGCACTGTTTAACATACCCTTCTCCCCTCTCTCCCGCGTGCTTCTTCTTACATCCATCTTGTCATCTGTTCTATAACTCAAGAAATCACGGTGAATTATGCTCACAGTATGCGAGTAGCTGGAGTCAGGATAACTTATTGTAATGGTCAGATGGGACAAGTCAAACTGTCCCACTGGGATAGCCTCTCCACCATCTCACTTTTTCGCATATACCTTTCACACACACACACACACACCGCCTCAGGAACGATGTGATGTCGGTGACACAGGCCCTCGTTTCGCACTGCCCCACTGCGCCGCTCCTGGAGTGCGGCTTCATCAAGATACTCTCCCTGGTGGCTACTTACACCGAGGGTAAGATGTGTGGCGGGTAAAAATAGTTTCTGTAATCCTGTTTGTATCTGGAGAACCGTGATCTGATCACTGATCGATGCTTGCAAAATGTGACCTTGTGACTTGTTTATGTTGCAGTGAAGAGTGACGATGAAATGATAGCTGGATTCACCATGAAAGCGGTTAGTTTGAAAACAATGTCTATCGGATCACAGCCATGATATTATCATCTCATTGCAATATGTGTCCTCATTTCAGCAAAACGACGATTTCGAGCTGAAGAAGTTGGTGTGGAGCACTCTGATCAGTCTCTGTGACAAAGACCCACTCAGACAGGTAGATTATCAGCTGGCCGCTCATTTTCCATGGCATACCTAGAGGCTGGGTTAACACTAGACCGCGCGTACGTGTACCTATGGGAGCCTCACATTGGCGAGGCTACCGGATTGCAATTACGCTTGTGCGGTCAACAACATTCTCGCTCCTTCTTCCAGGTCCATAATCGATCAGGGAAGAAACTCAAAAAGCGCACAAAAATCTGACTCCCACAAACCGCACGATAGTTAAACGAGATTTAAATCCGCTGAACGAAATGTGAAAAATTTTGAAAGATATCCAAAGCTATTTTTACATCAATGTGTATACAGTGCGTGTGCGTGTTTCCATNCACACACACACACACACACAACGCCTCAGGAACGATGTGATGTCGGTGACACAGGCCCTCGTTTCACACTGCCCCACCGCGCCGCTCCTAGAGTGCGGCTTCATCAAGATACTCTCCCTGGTGGCTACTTACACCGAGGGTAAGATGTGTGGCGGATAGTTTCTGTAATCCGGTTTGTATCTGGAGAATTGTGATCTGATCACTGATCGATGCTTGCAAAATGTGACATTGTAACTTGTTTCAGTGAAGAGTGACGATGAAATGATAGCTGGATTCACCATGAAAGCGGTTAGTTTGAGAACAATGTCTATCGGATCACAGCCATGATATTATCATCTCATTGCATGTGTCCTCATTTCAGCAAAACGACGATTTCGAGCTAAAGAAGTTGGTGTGGAGCACTCTGGTCAGTCTCTGTGACAAAGACCCACTCAGACAGGTACATGATCAGCTGGCCGCTCATTTTCCATGGCATACCTAGAGGCTGGGTTAACACTAGACAGTATATCTGAGTCATGTAGCACCGCGCGTCCGTGTACCTATGGGAGCCTCACATTGGCGTGGCTACCGGATTGCAATTACACTTGTGCGGCCAACATCATTCTCGCTCCTTCTTCCAGGTCTATAATCGATCAGGGAAGAAACTCAAAAAGCGCACAAAAATCTGACTCCCACAAACCGCACGATAGTTAAACGAGATTTAAATCCGCTGAACGAAATGTGAAAAATTTTGAAAGATATCCAAAGCTATTTTTACATCAATGTGTATACAGTACGTGTGCGTGCTTCCATTTAAAACTCAGTTGATGCAATTCGTATGAATCTTGATAAAATATGAACATATCAACCACGTGATAATCATGATAATGATTCTAGGAATTTGCAACTGAAAACATTGACTTATATCGTACCCTGACAAGCAAATATTCGCCATTGCGACTAGCTTCCTCCATCGAAAGAGAGAAAGTCGAAAACAAAACTATTTCGCGAGGGTTCTTACTCCCGCTCCCCGAGGGAGCGTTCAGATAACCACGTGCTACCAACACGTGACAGTATAAAATCACGTGACACTGTACGTGAATCACGCGTGACACGGAGACCCCACCCTCAGGTGATGATTGATCACGGATTTCTGACTGCTCTGTTTGAGTACGTGAAACCGAATGACAGTGTCTGTAGTGTGGAATGGACGAGTGCACAGTACGAAGAGCTGCAGCTACAGGTACACGATTACCTATATGAGCAAAAACAATGTAGCAACCTGACAACAATAAACAGCAACAATAATTATATGTTAGCACAGCAACAATTCTATGTCTACTCAGCAACTGAGTCCATTTCAGGCTCTGTCCAGTCTGGAGACCCTCTGTCCACTGTGTCTGAACGAGTACATGTCGGGACATGGCAACACCCGGTTGATAATGTTGGTGGAGTGGGCGTGTAGCGAGTGTAAGTCACCAGACCTCATCACAAACACACAAGACACATCACTCAAAGAGACAGCCGGTACACACATCTCAGTATCATTTCATCATCATTTCATATCTCACAATGAGTGTATTACTTGCTCGGTGACCATCATTTCATATCTCACAATGAGTGTATTACTTGCTTGTATGACTAGATTATGATACCCCCCCTCACCTCCATAGATCTAATGTTAACACCCCAGTTAATTTTACCGAAGGTGACTACGGTGGCCATGGCAACAGTTTCTATGGTGACGGTGGATACCAGACCCGGCGCGCGCAGCTCCGCTTTTCTATCCGAGTATTACTGGCTGTGGTGAGGACTGACCAGGAGAGTGTCCTGCAGGATCTGTGTGACCAGGGACTCATTGATGCTCTCAAGGGTAATTGTCCGCGACCACGCCCATTTGATTTTGATAATATTCACATTTATTAATAAAATCACTCTGTAAAATTGGTGCTTGAAGACAATGATCAGACGGTTGTAGTACGTACCCACCCCAGTGGTTTTAAAGAAGTACAAGGGAAGTGGTGTCCCCATAGAACTTGGCATACTCTCAAACGCGCTCCTCATCCTAGCTGTGCTCTGTGAGAACGATGCGCACAGGAAGGTACGTGTCACGATGCGTATAGCTATACGTCACAACGCCGTCATCGGTGAAGCCATGACGTCACGCATGAGACATATATCTGATGACTCTTCACTGTGTCAGTTTTCCCACGCAGGGTATGTTTGGAGACGAGGGTGTTGAGTTGCTACTACAATTCCTGAGCGGGGACAGCGACAAGTTCTCCTCTGGTATGGGGTATCACAAGCTTCTCCTCTCGTCCGTCAACGCGATCTGGTGCTGTGTCTCACTTGTCAATCAGGTACATATCCTCCGTCTTCTCTATCACTTTTTGCCTCATCTTTGAGTCACAGATGAGGCAAAAAGACTTTGACCGATTAACTTCTCAATACCAGATCTGGCACTATAGTTCTCCAGTCTCCTATATGATTACTACTCAGTAAGTATTGTACCCCTTCCACAGGATTTATTCCTGGAGAGAGGCGGTATCCCCGTGCTGCTTGATCTGCTGGAGAAGTGTCCTCCCAGCATGCAGAACCTTGTCCTAGGTGCTCTGCTGGACCTGACTGAGGACCCCAGGGCTGTCCCTCATGTGGTGACATGGCGGGGAAAAGGGCAGAGGACGGCTGTGTCCCTGCTCATTGAACTGTGGAGGTCAGAGGAGCACGCCATGGGTGTCAAGAGAGACACCAACAACATCATCACTGGTGAGCTGAGGGCATCTTACGTCATAGCGTGGTTCCATATATCTTTCACTCAGTCATTTCAATCGCTCTGGTTTATCCAGCCCCCCTCATAACACTCGCTTATGAGGGCTTTATTTTGCACAGCACAGTGCACATCATCACCATGGTGCACACCCCCTGCAGATGCCAGTGTGCCACTGCAAGGAGCAGACCAACTCCAATCCACTGTGAGTGCACAGACCCTCAGTTCAACACCAACACTCGCTATTCTCGATGTAGCGGATAACATGCGGGCGAAGATCTATGCCATGCTGTTCAGGATTGGTTTCGACAAGTTGCCACCTGTCCCAACCAAGGACCAGGTCAGTTACAAATTAAATCCTGGTTTTAACCGCCTGGTATTAGGTATACCTGGCGGTAGAGTCCTGGCTCCTAGTTCTGTGACTTCTGATGGCATTGTAATGTCTGTAAGGGATGGAATCTGGTGGTTTGGTGGTCAGTATATATGAGTAACATGTACTGTTAAACATCCTTGTTCGTGTTAACATGACTCTTCTCTCTGACACATTCTGTTGTCACCATCCGCGGCAACACAGTGCTGCAGTGAATGTTACTCCTTCATAATAACAGAGAGACATTTGCAGGAATGTGGCCTCCCTCTGTCGTGTACGTGTAATTTATTGCAAGACAAATAACTTGGCTAAAAAGTAGAATCAATGCATTCTCTTCGCTACCTTGACATAAGCTAACCCGCCCTTCTCTGACGTATTCACCTTTTCCCAAACCTCACCCTTCTTTCACTTGCTCACTGATCGCCCTATGGAACATTACTGTCCTCTCTCCCACTTTTCCACCAGCCAATGTTCACCGCGCAAATTACCCATCCACCCCATCCCCTGCAGATCACACTGACCCTCATCGAGAACTACCTTGATCTCAAAGTGGGTGAGGTTTGGGAAGAAATCATCCAAGAACTGATGGCTGACAACGTGACGCCTATCAAGAGTGATAGGGAAGCTCTGAAAGAGATTCAAACTATTATCGCTGCTAAGAGCGAGGCAGTCAAGCTACACCAGGTTTGATGATTTTGTTTTACATTTCATGGTAATGTAACATAACGATACACGTCGTAACACTTATTGTAACGGATTGTAACACGCCCTGTAACACCCACTCTGTGTTACGCAGTTGGATATCCTGGAGCGGGAACGTAACGCTGAATTAGAAGAGGAACTCCAGTGTTACGATCAAATCAAGTCTAACTTCGTGCAGTGGGAACAGCAGAATGCAACCAGGATCAACTTCATCAACAAGTCAGTTATCAATCAGGCTTAAGCCATCATACCGAATCATTCACTTGTAGTAAGGGGGAGTAGTTCATCTTGTTCTAGACTCATTCTAGAGCCATTTTGTTCCTTCCTGGTTCATTCATGGGATGGCCATTATTTACCATGATCATAACTATTTCGAGTTATTAATGATGGAAGATCAGTTGAGCTAACCCTTACAACCGATTATCAGTCATTACTCCGCCTAATTTGCATATGCGAATATGCAGTTTAATGAGTGCTAATTACTGCTAATTACAGCTCGTTATATTCACGTTGTGATCACTCGTATCCGAGAAATATCAGCTAGTAATTGATTAGCCTACTACTCGCCACATGTGACATGCTAAGTTTGACCAGCAGCTGCAGCACGCTGTGTGCTGAATACGCACAGTATTTAATTACTGCTAATTGCTATCATAATGAGTCATTATCTCCATGTGTAATTAGCACGTCGTCCGATATTGATGAAACATAATCATGTGTGAGCGCGCGAGCTGGAAATTGGCACCGCCACAGTTTCATGACAACAAAGAATATCATGACTGATGGACAAGTAACCCTAGCAACACATGCAATTTTTGGCAATACGTTATCATGGCAAATAACTGATCGTTCATGGCAGATCGTTACCAAGACGAAACATTATATGACGTGTTTTCATGACAAAGTTTGTGTCACCTAGTGAGTACTTAAGCCACCCCCGCCCTTGATATGACGGTATCTTCAGAACGAGTGACTACGAGACATTGCAACTGTCGAAACAGAAACAGAACACTCTGGCTGAGAAGAGCAGGGTTGAACCCCCCGGGTGAGTGGTATCAAGAGATGGTGTCACTGTCATTATTCTAGTTATGCTGGGGTGATTGCGCCAGAACAATGATTAACATTGCTGTACTTGTCGGTGTACAGGTACTGATCACTATGATCACTATGTTGCAGGAGCAGTGACACGGTGGAACACAGNGAATATCATGACTGATGGACAAGTAACCCTAGCAACGCACATGTTATTAAAGCAACACATGCAATTCTGGACATCCAGGAGGAGGACGAATGACTTATTAATAGTAACTACTTGCCATAGGGACCAAGGTAGTCAATCTTCGGAGGGGCGCCCCCGACTCAATTTATCTCGCAAGAGGTTATCATCTGCTGCTTAGGCAAGGAGACTCTATCGTCACGATAGAAGTGCAAGCAGATGGGTCTCAGTAGAACACTCCGTGCGGAGTGTTGCCCTCCTCTCGGAGGAGGGTCAGTAGACATTGCACCAAAAAAATCACATGCAATTTTTGGCAATACGTTGTCTTGGCGATAAACTGATTGTTTATGGCAGATCGTTACCAAGACGAAATATTATTTGACGTGTTTTCATGACAAAGTTTGTGTCACCTAGTACTTATATCAAGCCACCCCCGCCCTTGATATGACGGTATCTTCAGAACGAGTGACTACGAGACATTGCAACTGTCGAAACAGAAGCAGAACACTCTGGCTGAGAAGAGCAGGGTTGAACCCCCCGGGTGAGTGGTGTCAAGACATGGTTTCATAGTCATTATACTATAGTTATGCTGGGGTGATTGCGCTAGAACAATTGGTGTACATGTCGGTGATCACTATGACACCATCACATGTTGCAGGAGCAGTGACACGGTGGAACACAGCACCATACTCAAGATGCTGACAACCACTGTCCACAGTGGTCGTCACATTAATGTCCCTCTATCAGACATGAGAGACATTAGATCTCCACACAACGTCCTGCCTGGTATCACACCCTCTAACTCCAATGATAGCCGCAGAGTTGCTACTCAGTAACACGTTGCCCATAGCAACGCGTGACTCGTGCGTTACTCATAGCAACGCGTTACTTATGCGTTACTTAGAAACGTAGGCTTCACGTGAGTTGTTTAAAAAACACATTCATGATTTGTATGTTATCAGATTTTCTCTTGAATACAACATAGGGACAAAAACAATAGAAACAGTTACCAGAAGGATTGGTCAGACTCGGTATGTTTATAGCCAAATCCAAATTCAATGAAACCTGCATGCAGATTTACGCAATTATTTATTGTGCGGATAGCTTCAGTGAACTCAAAGATGTAAATATTGTACAAACAGTTAAAAACACCACTTTATACCCTTTACAGCAGCTAAATTCCGTAATATTTTGTCCATATCAAACACGCGGGCCACGGAGATTGTAAGTTCGATTTATGCTCATCATCTGGTGGTCGGCTTCATGTCACGACACGGCACGACTCATAGCACGTAACGTCTATGTCACACTTGTATAAAACGAAGTCACGTCACTTGAAACAGCATGAATCACGTGAGCAAATCACGTGCTCATCACGTTGATCCGGCCCAAGGACTCCGCCAGGGAGCTCAGCTTTGGTCTGAGAACAGGGTTGTAGCTCCAACACTGTCGTATTAGGAGCTGCCTGGGCGATGGAGATATAGGTGGGGTTATAGGAGAGAAAGGGTGGTATGGGTGTCATCTCTCGTGAGATAAGTGACAGGATATGTCACATGGATGTGACAAGCTCTCTCTCTCTCTCTCTGTTCTATTTTCAATGTCAGCTGAATTACTTGTTCTGACGATGGTGATGTCCACTCAGAATAATAACCCAATTATAAAACACTCATATTATTGCTCTTTACTATGACGCAAATGTGCTTCTCCAGCAGTCATTAAACGATCATGACTTTTCAAAGCGATTTCAATGAAAACCCGTGCTATTTTGGCTTCCACTTTTTCTAGAGGAATGATGGAAAAGTCACAGCCTATCATGCTACTGCTAGACTAGGAGTGTCCGACAAATTGGTGTTGAAGATTTTACTCATACTAATTGGTCTCAGCCCTCATGATAAATCTCAGGGTTGGTCTCACAGTAGCTGTCTCACATGGCAACTCACAGCGTGTAGTAGGTGTTGTGAGTCTCACATGGCAACTCACAGCGTGTAGTAGGTGTTGTGAGGTGGCTCCGGGATGCACTGCTTCTCCATGAGTCTCCTGATATCCAGCTCGGTATGTCTGGACCATGGTACCCCACCATACGATACCACCTCAACCATGAGCATGCCGAGAGACCATCTGAAATAGAGAGAGAGTGGTCCGGGGAATGTATCAATGAGTATTGAGTTGACTCTGATGAGCAATTATCATCATAAGACGTTTTGATTTTCTGTCTTACCACCAACTACTCCTTCTCATAACACATTTTCAGAAATGATACGTGAAGGTCCATGCTTGTTAGGCTAGGTGAATCATGACATGATAAATGGAGTTCACTTACATGATTAAACATCGTGCATCGGTAGTGGTTACTCATTATCACGATATTTAGTTCTTGTAACAGTTATTTTTAGACAGAATTCATCATCACAATTATAAGTGAGAAAATCGCTGATTCAGTGCAGTTAGAAATTGAGTAATAATTCAGTCGGTCATTGAGTTAGTGAGCGAGTCAGTGAGTGAGCGAGTCAGTGAATGATAGAGTTACAGTGAGTGACTCAAACTGGAAAGGTGAGTGAGTGTTGTGAGTGTTGTGAGTGTCTGAGTGCGTGAATGAGTGATTGATATACTGAATATCTAAGAGTAGCCAAATAATTTACTCACACATCACTCCTGTGAGAGTAGCTCCGCTCCAAGACTATCTCCGGTGCAGACCATCTGATAGGTATGACCACGCCCTGGCTTACAGAATGAGTTTCACTCACACTTGAGTGATGTGTCGACAGACCGAAATCTGATATTTTCGGTGTGAATGTCTCGTCGAGAAGGATATTTCTGGCTGATATGTCGCGATGTATCACACCCATGCCGTGCAAATAATCCTGGCGAAGGTTCTGGAATAAACTCATACCTAGTCAACGAAATATGTACATTACACAGCATGGCTGCTAGCTATGACACCCATAACCCACCAGCCCAGTAGCAGTTTCTCTGAGGATTCTGAATATTCTGAGGAAAGTTAGGGTGATGTTCTCGTGAACTATTCCATACACGCTCTTCACATCATGGCATGGTTTGCACGTGCTGAAAAAACACAGTTAATAATGAGTGATTCACCACAGCTTCTTTTTCTCACAGCCTCTAATGGTTCCTGAGCCTATAGTTCCTGAGCCTAGTACTAGAGCCTAAATAAATTGTGATACAATGATGTTCTTGACATTCTACTTGACTTTTCACTTCATGTTCAACTTGACCACGAACCTTATCATTGTGAACAGGTCACCCCGACTACACAACTGAAGCACTACTTTGGGTTCGGGACTGTTAGTCAGAGCACCATGAAACTGCACTATGTTCGGGTGTTTGCCACACAGCCTCAGAATATGGAGCTCACGCAGGAATGCTGTTGCCTTTTCAATCCTGCAACCTATAGTGATTTGACATTCCATGAAGAATGAAAATGAAATATGCAACAGGAGCATTTTTTCACTGTCACACATCCATCCGGAATTCCTGACTCACATTTTAAGGTTTTAACTGCTACGGATTTGAAGGTGTCTGGTCCTATTTTGATCGAGCCTTGATACACATCACCATATGCGCCACTTCCGATGATATGGAGCATAGTGATGTCTGATTCCAATAATTCTGGTAGAATCCCCTCCTTGATCACTAAACCCTGTTAAAACATTGTGGTGAAGAACGTCCTTAAAGTTTATGATCCTTTTTGATCCAGTCTTGAGATTGCCACCCCCTAAAGTGCGTACGAAGCAAATATACCCCGACGCTGCGAAATTGACTTAGATTTTGCATCGTTTTTTACAATGTTAGGGTACTCGATTTGCCATGGTAACGTGGAATCTATCATGTTAACGTGGTATCTATGGTGACGTGTAACTTACCTCTAGCCGTGTAACGGAAGGGGACACGTGATTTCTCCTCTTCCTCCGATCACGTGTCGCGTTATCTAATGACGTGGCACGTGGTGGCATGATGCAGTGTTGCACCTTCTTCTGTACCATCTCGCCCAGTTTCCTCAACCGCTCTGACACGACCGTGTTCGCTGTGACCGCAGAATTGATCTTGCTGATTGATATCTCCGGTATCTGGGCCATGACGTCGTGGGTGTACGTGCTCCACAGGGTCTGAGATGTTTCTTCAAACATGATTGACAACATTGCTCTGACACCTTGATATGATTGATATATTTCCCAAGGTGCATAATTTAAGTCTTGCACTTGCACTTGCAGTTGTACAAAGGGCAAATATAAAGTGTGTAATACACACTGTGTATGGAAGTTTTCGATTCGGTCTAAAAAAAGAAGGTAAAATCGCCAACGCTACAAATCCGCTTCAAACATGAAATTGAGCATTGCAAAAATTCTAATTACCGCCTGCATAATTATACAAATCATCAAATTTAAACTGGATGTGATTTGGAGAACAGCGGTAAATCTGGTGGTGGAATTTGTCGTCTCTGCACAACTATTAACAGTGGAAAATATGAATGTCACTCACACAGTGGGCAGCCGCGGCATAGCGATCATTTAACACTCATAATTGATCGGCTGTAGAGCTCATGTCAACAGCCTGGTCCAAATGGGATAATCACAGATAGCACCCAGTCTCCTGGAGTTGATACATGACGTGCTGGTGCATAACGTGCTGGTGCATGACGTGCACACTGAGTAGCATCACCTGCACCAGTTTGCAGTTAGAGCTGATGAACTGCCCCAAACCCACCCGCCAAGCGGGCTGACATATCAACGGGCGAAACAGCAGTGTCATTTGAGCAGTTTCATAATTCATGGGCAGGGCTCGCATGGCACATCGTCAATATCACGTGACTTGATCAGTGACGTAAGCAGTATAGCAATACAGTTGACAGTGACGCTCGTCGCTCACTTCACACTTAGCTGTTTGACTCACTCGCACTGTTTTAGCCTAGAGACGCTGTGTGAAACACAGAGTAGAATAGGGGTTGCAGTTGTCAGATGTGCTTGAGTGGCTCTTACTAAATCCATCGCCCTAATTTTATCACGTGACTTAGTTTTTTTCGGTTTCCTTACCCATCCCTAACCTTCCCTGTCTACGATAGTATTAGTATAGGCCCGGGTTTCTCGCGCGCCACTAACCCACAGGATACTTCCAAACCCTAACCCGAGGGATTCAAACGCGATCAAGTGGATAATTGTTATTGTCCTATGGTCAAACAAGAATTACGCCCGTTATTCCAGACAGGCGGGCGTTATATTTCCACCCAGCCTTTANAGACTTCATTTTTGGTGCAAAAGAATCGGAATGGCCATGTTTATATACAACTTGTCAATTAACATATGCTCTAAATTTTCAGAAACAGAGTTATGGACCGAAATCTTATTCAACCGCAAGCATTCGCTGGGCAAAGTTTGGTATCTCGGTCCAGGGAGGTCGTAGAGACTTCATTTTTAGTGCAAAAGAATCGCAATGATCTTGTTCATATCATTATTTAACAATATACATGAATGCAGGTCTTAATATGGTTGACTCTCATGCACATTAAAGCGCAGGCACTACTGCAAGAGCATGTCCCGCAGCCTCTGAATGGTCACTATTATCAACCAGGCCGGATGGTGGTCATACCGGAGTATAAAGGCTTCTCCTGAACACGAGGTTGAGAATTTGAGTGTGTGCTTTTCCCGAAGGGCCGCAGCAATTCACAGAGCTAAGGATATCCTGAGCCGTATTTGGTTAGGAGTATCTAATTTCCACAGGCTCAACTACACTCAGTTTTTTTTATAAGAAACTTATCAAAATCCTAGGCTAGAGGTTTCTTATTTTTCCGCGATTTTGAGCCTACAAGTTTCTTAACAGTTTCTTATTTCTGTATCCTATAGCAATTTTCGAAACTTACTTGAGTCACCATAGTTGTACTAAATTTAGTAGTCTATACCATCGGTGTTCTCAAAATGCCAATCAGAAGTGGTAGATGTATGGATTACGGATAAAAGTGAAGGGGCGGGGTCTGGGGGCGCAGCCCCCAGGAGCCAGACGTTTTCTGTTGATAGAGTTATCGTTGTACTAGGATTCTGTACACAAATTTGAGAATTTAAGGCTCAAAGTTTCTTAGTTTCTTAATTTTAAATCAACGGAGTTTCTTAATTTTTCCTGGATCCTAGGCTAAGTTTCTTAAATTTCCAGAAATCCTAGGCTCAGTTTCTTATAGAGAGTTTCTTATAGAAAAAACTGAGTGTA
>CAMPET010000181.1:44031-62516 GCA_946803715.1 Beroe ovata | reverse complement strand
ATAGTGATTAGACTGTGGATTCTTCTTCTCTGAGGTTTGGGAGTATGATCGGCTAACGGCTTGATTGATTGATATCTGGTACGTCAAAGTCCCCCATAACGATGATATTGTGGTGTCTCTCTGCTGTGCCGGCTGAGAAGCTTTTGGAAGGTGATTCAATTTGGCGCTTTGGACTTTGGTTAGCGAGTACACCCTACATACCTACATACAGTCGGTAAACGCATTATATATGTGATTATGCCGTGAAAACGACTTCGAAATTGACGGGTTACTGGAATGGAGCAGGAGTTCAGCAGTCAGCAGGGACGGTAGCTTGGCGGTCTCTACTCTCTAGCTTGGTGGACAGTAGGGCGAAGGTTCTGTGCAAGAATCAAACATCGGTTATCAGCCTTTTGCTTCTGAACAAGTTCTAAGCATGGCCATTGTGATTCTTTTGTGCTCAATATGAAATCTTTACTACCTTCCGAATGCCTGAAAAATGGGTTTTTGGCCCATAACTCTATCCCTGAGCGATTCAGAGCATATGTTTATGAACAATTTGTATATAGACATAGCCATTGCGATTCTTTTGCACCCAAAATGAAGTCTCTACGACCTTCCTGGACCGAGATATCAAACTTGGCCCAGCGAATGCTTGCGATTGAATAAGATTTTCGTCCATAACTCTGTTCCTGAGCATTTCAGAGCATAAGTTAATTGACAAGTTGTATATAAGCATGGCTATTATGCTTCTTTTGCGCTTAAAACGAAGTCTTTACTACACTCCTATGCTTAAATACTCAACTTGTCCCAGCGAATGCTTGCGGTTGAATAAGATTTTGGTGCATAACTTTAACTCTGTTCCTGAGCATTTTAGAGCATATGTTAATTGACAAGTTGTATATAAAATTGGCAATTGTGATTCTATTGCACCAAAAATAAAATCTTTACGACCTTCCTGAGCCGAATTGTCAAAATTGGCCAAGCGAATGCCTAAAAAATGAGTTTTTGGCCCATAACTCTTTTCCTGAGCATTTAAGAGCATATGTTTATGAACAAGTTGTACATAAACATGGCCATTGCGATTCTTTTGCACCAAAAATGAAGTCTCTACGACCTTCCTGGACCGAGATATCAAACTTGGCCCAGCGAATGCTTGCGGTTGAATAAGATTTTGGTCCTTAACTCTGTTTCTGAGCATTTTAGAGCATATGTAATATGTTTATTGGCAAGTTGTATATAAACATGGCCACTGCGATTCTTTTGCACCAAAAATGAAGTCTCTACGACCTTCCTGGGCCGATTTGCAAAAATTGGCCAAGNGCTACAGAACCTCTCGGAACTGGAACTCCTTCTTGCTCTAGCAAGCCCAGAGAGTAATGCTCATGTAAGTTTAGGTTTCTTGTAAGCTGCAATCATATATTATGGATGAATTCTGATATTCATGTAATATTACACATGAACCAAATGGAATGTTCAATATAAACAGTGTCAATTGATTTCTGGAATTTCTCTTACAGTAACTAAAGGAGTCTGTAGTCTAGCTGAGAATATTCTTTTGCAGCTTGATAGGAGATGACGAGAATTCATGACTGAGGATTATTTGAGGTAAACACCAACATACGCCAAATCAATCAATTGTGGCTACATGAGGATAAGCTTGACCAAAACCATATATTACATTTATGATGTTGAAGTTGAAACTTCTACAAGCTGAATAGTCAAAATTTGAGTGAGCTCTTATGAACATATTCTAGATGCAAACATAGACATTAGACATAAATCACAACTGCATTTCAATGCATGTGCATTGTGTGCATAATCAGAGATACAGAATTCTTGATCACCCATGAGAAATATACAATACACCCTAATACACCCTAATAGATTGATGTCTCAAAAGAATCTTTCTTTTCTGAAATATATCTTTTATGAAGTACACCCTAATACTTTAAAACAATGACATGAAAACTGTTGAATTTACTTACAGAGTATTTAAAAAACTTGAACAAATAATAAAACAATTTTTGAATTGAACAATTGGACAAATAAACTAATTCAAGTAAAAATGCGCGGCACGACCATTATATTAGCAATTTTTTCGATATATTAGGACTCATGAATCATAATTGATGATTGTCAGATGTAACTGTTCCCGCGCTGCGTGACCCAAATACTCCGCGCGCGCTGCGCGTCTCCGTGGTTTCCTTTCTACGACTTTTCAGTTCACTGAGTAGAATAGGGGCGCGCAACGTGTGCACAGATGTAACCTGACCTGCTTCTCGCGCGCGATGCGCGCGCTTTCATTGAAGAACGAAAAACCGTGGCTTCATCGACGCGCGCGAGGCGAGAAACAGCATCAGTGAACAGCTGATAACATATATCAACGAAAATCTTATTTGATCAAATGTTAATGACGGGCGCGGCGCGCGCGTAAAGCGCGCGGCGCGACCGAAAATTTTGATGTCACTGAATTTTTGCTAGCATATTTTGAATATTATGATGCTATGGCATTTATCAAGTTTCATACTTGAATATTGTAGCTTGTCAATCTTCCATATTTCGGGGGAAATTCGAACTAATTAGTCGCGCTGCGCACAGCACAATAAGTCAACTGTCATGTCATTTTATCATTTTTTTGAATATTCATTCAATTTCATATGTTTCAACTCATAATAAAAATATATGATATAAACTCATACCTGTTATCTTGCTATATTTCATTTTTGTTTCTTACCTCTCAAATCTCCCACAAAATATTACTGTTAATCCAGCATTCATTCATTTTTAAGCCCTCTCACAGCCCAAGGGATGGATGAAACATTACTAAGGGCAAAACTTATTGTTTTGGGTGATGCTGGAACTGGCAAAACTTCTTTAGTGCAGGTTTTTCACAGTGATTCCCAGCAAGGATTTCCTAAAGCCTATTCAATGACAACAGGTATTTGGTGTTTATATATCCGTTATTGATAGCAAATCCAATTCAATTGACCAAGATTCCTTCAAACTCCTATACAGGTGTGTCTTTACAAGTCAAGTCTGTCAAGATTCCTGACTCACCCTATACAGTGGAACTTTATGTCTATGACTGTGCTGGCCAAGAGACTTTTCAGCCATTCATATCAAAGGTTAATTTTTTACCATTGATCATCCATGTTTCAGTATAACATAAATCTAGATTAAAACTATATCTATCTTCTACCTTGGTCTCTATCAGGTACTGGGAAGTAGTGCTCTTGTGATGTTGGTCTGTGATCTTACAAATCAAAGTTCTCTAAGTGCTGCTGTAAAATGGTTCGAAAGAGCCAGAAATTCAAACAAAGATTTCAAGGTACTTATACCACAGTATTGCTGTTAATTTGCACAACTCCACTCAATTCTCTGCTTAATAATATGTTCTCAGATGCACGGGGCTTTGGTTGGGAACAAGTGTGATCTAGAGGGGCGCCGTGTGATAAAGAAGGGTGAGGCAGAGGAAGCAGCAAGCAATCTGGGTGTTCCCTACTTCGAGTGTTCAGCCAAGGAATCAGTTGAGGTCGATGAACCATTCTATTTTCTTGCCAACTGTCTCTATGAACAGTATGTTGAACAAACACAAGAATTCCAGAACATTGCTGAAAATGTGTGACCTGAAATTCAAATGTCTTATTTATATCAGACTGAGTGGGTATAAACCTATTGGTAATGCTGGATATTACCATAAGCTGCTGAGACATGATGGTTTACTTTTTATTTGCTTGAAATTGTGTACAATATATTGCTGTATATAACTTTTAGTCTCATTTGCTGTCATTGAACTAACGCCATTTCCATTTCTATTTCGAAAAGGGAGCAGTCATGTGATGAATCATATCATATCTCTGTATAAACTACTGTATCTCTCTGTAGGGAGCATGACTTAAAGAGATGGCCGGGCTACTCTTCATCTCCCACTGGGATGGGAGAAATTCCGTGGTGGAGGATGTCTTCTCTGCAGCCAGGTTACCATCTTGTTACCATGACACCAGCCATTACCATGACAGCGGTTGCCATGACAACTGGGTGTAACAACAATGCATACACAGGGAAGCAGAGTTGAACAGAGACAGGGAATACAAAGCAGCACTGCTAATTCAAGCTGTCATGCGGGGAGTGAGAACACGCCAATTTATCAAGTATCTCCACCACTGTGCTGTCAGGATTCAGGTGTGTTGCCATGGTGACATGTGTCATTGTCGCAGGTTGATGGCTCGGTATTATCATGTTGTTATGGCAACGCCTTTTGTCGCACACACACACATCATTTTCAGAAAACATGGAGGGGTTATCTCGGGAGGAAGGAATACCACAGGAAACTGGTAGTGAAGGTGGAAGAGAGACAACTCAACTACTTCCATTGCATGGCAACAAGTTAGTATTACTATGACAAAAAGTTACTATGACAACAAGTTAATGTGCGGTATTTCTCTGTGTGTGACATCTTAAAATGCAGAGATAAAGAAAGTATGGAAGGGTCACTACGTGAGGACACATGTGTACGATTATTACGCTATGAAGAAGTATCTGGGTGCACTGCAGGAAAAGAATGAAATTGTCAGGTATGTTAGGTAATTAGGTTAGGTAATTAGGTATGTTAGCTAATTAGGTTAGGTAATTAGGTTAGGTAATTAGGTATGTTAGGTAATTAGATATGGGGCACAGTCTTGTAGCAAGTTTGGTACAATCATCGCCAGATAATAACTAATTACAACGTTTTAAACTTGCTCTCTAAGTAATTACAACAGAAGGAACTATCAAACTTTTACTTACTACAGTTTCATTTTACGAGTTCACAAAGAAATCACCAGATATTTCTGCCCCAATCAATAAAAACGCAGGGAGCGGCTGAGGGAGTACGCAGAGGAAATGTCTCGAAGGGAGGAGATGGAGGAGCGAGCCCGGGAAATGAAGAGTTACAACAAATTCGCCCGGTCCTGTCACTATATGATGAGCACGGGAGTGGTGGGTTTCGTAGGAGAATCGCTGTTTTATTGCTTTGCGATACTGCCAATACTAGTGGGTCAGATTTCGCCTCGAGTAGTGAGCACTGAAGTCAGATGTCACCTTTAATTGCGAGTTATTTTCTCCTGTGATGTCTTATCCTGGAGTACTCCTTGTTTCTCACAGAAGTCGGGAGTGTTTGTGAAGGAGCATGAGGTTCCAGTGTTCGAGGAGCAGATCAGGGCTGTTTTCCCCAAGAAGTTGAGCAAGAAGAAGAACACGTGGCACAAGATGACAGAGAAACGAGTGGAAAATGCCACATTCGAACTTCCGCCCCTCAAGAGAGTGCAGGTCAGAGTTTAGGTTTTAGACAATCACTTGTGCACTGTCCAATGCCCATTGCCCAGCAGTTCAATATATAATGACTGTGCTTAAATTCTGATATTCCCATTGAGAAGAGAAATTAAGTATTGCTCGGTAGTAGATAGGTAGGCAATCACCCGTTTTTGCTATTGTTCATATCGAATGATGTCAATGAATGACCGGCTCGCTATTTTTGGCATCGAACCAATATACCCTATCAGGGCCCGTTCAAAGAACCGACGGCTGTCTACATGCAGAGGTTTAAACCCCTGAAACCTAGTCTCAGAGTTCAGACTGACTTCCACTCTGTCGATTCTAGGAAGTGAGTGTTCGGTAGATTGGACAGCCAATTCTGGAATCTGTATATTCCCCATTCTTTATCTGCTCAATACTGAACACTAAACCATGTTCTACGGACTCACGCTGTGTATCAGTGGGATATGCGTTATTGCGTGACACCTTACTTAACTTTTGCTGTAACTGTAATCGTTACACTGTTTGTAACATATTGTAATGTATAATTGTGTGTTACACTGTAACTGAGTGTTTACATTGTGTGTGTTACATTGTAACTGTATGTGTGTTACATTTTGTCTGTGTGTGTGTGTGTGTNGTGTGTGTGTCTGTGTCTGTGTGTGTGTTACATTGTAATTGTGTGTGTTAACATTGTGTGTGTGTGTTACATTGTAATTGTGTGTTACAGGGAAAGAGAAGTGCAGGATGAGTGGTGTAAACGAGTCATCGATGAGAAGTAAGTGTGAACATCATCATTCTAAATCCTCATTCTAAATCAGTCTAAATCACTCAAAATCAATACCTCAATCTATAGATATCCATAGTGATATTCACTGTGATTTGTGATTGAGAATTGAATTTGATGTTATCGATCTCAATTTCCAATTTTAGATCCATTGATTCACTTAAGTTATAAATCTGCTTATTCACTCATATCGGAGAACTGATGCTTTTATCAAGTATTCCCAGGTTTGCTCCCTTTGCAAAGATGACCTATGAGTACATCCCATCGCTGCACAACAGTACTAAGATGACAAAGTGAGTGCTCTCGTCAATAGAGAGTACATTGTGATGATAATTCAAATTTGGACTCGATTTGTACTCGATTCATGATCAAATTTTCGGACACGACATAACATGATCGAAATCTGATGCCCAACCACATTCTAAACTAGGAGCTATAACATGAATCGGTCAATTCCTAGCCCCATTCTAATTTCAGCGTGGATTATGGTACTAAGACGTTCAGAGAGAAGCCACAGCAACTGTTAGCAGGAAGAGAGTTCAGTACTGTGTTCAAATCAATACCAGAATTTGATAAACTGGGCGAGACATACAGTTGAGAAATAGTTCATTTTGGTGCACTTCTTGTGCTAGCACGTGTAAATAATTACTGTTACAAAACTTATAGTGACTATCATATTAAATCTGTGTAAATAGAATACCTGATTTTTGTTCGACGTGTAAATTAAAATTTCAGATTGGATTTTACAACATTGTATTCTTTGTCATCAATAAAAACTATGTGTGATTGTGAGAGAATCGATTATTGTGTGATCACAAATTCTGGCACACTGTTGTTCTGGCGCGGTCACACAAACTACTCTATGCATACGTAGCGCGCATAACATATTCTCTTGTTAACATACTATTTTTCGCGCGATATCAATTTACGCGCGCGCGTAGTCGCAGAGTTGCTATAGTAACTACTTGATATAAACTGTCAGTACAGTACTATGGGTACAGTAGAGTAGGTTCTGACTCAAGTGGCAGTGTCTACTGTCTACGGATGTAAACAATTATCGCTTATAACGTGCCCACAAGTGACTTCATTTTGCATCCAGAGTATTTGCCGTTTTCGCTGAATTTCGACGCAAAGTTGACCTATGACTTTTCAACTTTTGGTAATTCTATGCCCATGCCTCTAAATCATCAGGCAACAGATAAGACAAGTTCTTCTCAACACTGGGCACTGTATCTCTTTGCGTCATTGCTGCTAAATGTTGTTGAAGAGGTTACAATATGAGACAGTGAATTGACATAAGTGATAATAGCTCATTTTAGCAACAGTGGGGTCAGAACTCAAACATCAATCATCGAGAAATAGCTGTTACCATGACAACACCATAGCTGTTACCATGACAACATTATAGAAATCTTCTGTTAATCATACAGTCATGATAAATGTGTGTGAAATGTCAAATACTTCTGTTACTGTGACAAACTGTCAAAGTATATATATCCACAATGTCAAATATAGAGCATCTATCTTGGGTAAAAATGTTTAAAATTATGTCAATCTATTCTCTCGTATCTGAATTGTTCTATTTAAATTGTAATCACCAATGAGTTTAACCAGTAAAAGCAAATAAAATGATCTACGTCAAATATTACTACCTCATTTTGAAAATCTAGTTTATATTTCATGCATGGATTTAAAACTATTGCTTCGTCACAGCTATCATACCCAGCACTGTAATAGTTTTCACGCCCTGCATTTTGCTTATCTCAATATCATGAAGCAATGATTACCAATCAATACTACACTCAAATCAGCAACTAGTATCTTAGGCAATAACAGCAGGGTATAAAATGTAAATTATAAATTACATAAAAATATTCGTTTATACACAGAGCGTTAGAGCATGTTTTATTGGAATGATATCAGTGTGTTACCTAAACTTAGCACCACGTCAACATGTCACCATCATAATGACGTCATGTTTCCATGACAACAACAGATTATATCTCTTCAATAAATCGCAACAAATGAGTCTCCTTCTCTCTTGACACCGACTGTCTATTCTTTCCTCCTCATCGCCTTCGCACACATACAATGCAACTATATAATTGACTTCAATCAATTACCTAATTATGACGTCACACACTCACTCACACACAAACATCACACGCCGTGTTCGTTTTCGCGTGACCCCGAGTTTTTGGCAGCTGGTGGGAGGTTACCGTATTCCCAGTCGAACTGTTTCGTTTCCTTGAGTTTGTAGACGCCCTTGTCCCGGTTACGGGACCGGCACACAATCACGAGCACTATAACCAGGATAATGAGCGCAGCACCGATCACACACGCCTGGGAGAGAGAGGGGGAGTGAGGAGAGAGGGAGGAGTGAGGAGAGAGGGGGGAGTCTGAGAACATGAGAGGAGGAAAGGAGGAGAGGGGGAGAAGAGGGGGAGGAGTGTCAGGGAGGAGTGAGGAGAAGATATGAGGAAGGACTATACAGTATACAGGGAGAGAACAGGTGTTATGTCTGACGTGAGAGAGATTTGATACAGTGAGAATAAGAATCATTGCAGGCAGGGGAGGACAAATGGTTGAGAGATGTGTGAACTAACCAGTGTTATGATAATGCTCGGTTTCATAACGGAGCCTAAAAGTTGCGAATTCCTAACAATCTTCCAGAGAGAGAGAGAAAATCTAACAAGTCAAGTGCGATTTAAACAGATGTGTTAAAGAGATAAATAACAGAATTATGCGCAGTAAGTGAAATTATTGTGTGAAAAACACTTGGATATTCGAGGGAAAACACCGATTATACCCACTAAATGTGGGGAAATATTGTGTTGGATAGGTTTTGTATGTTGCCTAGGAACAGCGAAAGTATTGAATTGCTCGTATACGCATGATAACAGAACATTGCTCAATACACACAGTATATACAAAGATAAGTATTATGAAGGAGTACAATTGATGGTCTTTCCACTTGTATTTCACTGGCTACCTACATTCATATATTATAGTCGAGGGGAGGGTACAAACGGAAATATTTCGCAATCCTACGATTTGTAAACTTACAATCGCGTAATCAATCTTGTAATGGTGTATGGTAACGGAAAAACACCAAAACTATAGTGTTCACTGTTCAATACAAGGTATAGTGGGTGTTTTATGCAACATATCCAGCATAATGACGAGCATAAAAACACGCAAACACACACAGCAGAATATGAGCGCTACACAAACAAAACGAGCCACATCAAGATATGGTATGTGCTATACGCTGTGTCTGTGTGTCTGCGCGTGTGTGTCTGTTTGTGTGAGTGAATACACACACAACAATAGTTAGTTCTAATAAAGTGTTGTGTGACGTATGACAATAGAATGTGGTAAATAATGGAGGCAGTGTTCGAATTATCACAATTCAGCTGATGTACGGCTAATAGTGGCTCAGAGAAGAGAGATAGGCCCAAAATTCTATCGGGAATCGATTCTGCGTCCAAAATTACATAGGAATCGATGGTATTGGCATGAAATTTCGATAGAAAAATTCCTTCGTATTTTTGAGTCGCAGGTCAGATGAAAATGTAGTGAATGAACCCACACTTCGCTGCCTCGATTTTGAAGGCTTATTATGGGCACTCAACTGGCACTTATGGTGCTCATTTTGCACCAATTCATCCCCCTACTATCATACTACTAGTAACCACCCTCGTTACGATCATGCCATATTCATACTCGCCGTAAAACCACGCCCAAATCACGATTTCAAACCCGTGGGAAGCATTACCTGTAAAAACACGAAAATCAATGGGACACACTGACACCAAAAAACCGGCAAAATCATTTTCGCTGTAAAAATACTGAAGAGAAGTGTTTCCGGCCTAATTTTTGACGTAGAATTCGAATCTGGCGGTATTTTTGAGCTAGCTCCTCGGTAAGTTGGTATAAATTCAAACTGATCCTCAGATTGATACTTCAACGTCACACAACGGATAGTGGCTCAGGAAGGCGAGATACGGTCAAAATTCAACTCGGAATCGATTCCGCGTCCAAAATTACGTAGGAATCGATGGTATCTGCATGAAAATTCGATAGAAAAATTCCTTCGTATTTTTGAGTCACAGGGTCGGATGAAAATGTAGTGAATGAACCCACACTTCGCTGCCTCGATTTTGAAGGCTAATTATGGGCACTCAACTGGCACTTATGGTGCTCATTTTGCACCAATTCATCTCTCCTACTATCATACTACTAGTAACCACCCTCATTACGATCATGCCATATTCATACTCGCCGTAAAACCACGCCCAAATCACGATTTCAAACCCGTGGGAAGCATTACCTGTAAAAACACGAAAATCAATGGGACACACTGATACCAAAAAACCGGCAAAATCATTTTCGCAGTAAAAATACTGAAGAGAAGTGTTTCCGGCCTAATTTTTGACGTAGAATTCGAATCTGGCGGTATTTTTGAGCTAGCTCCTCGGTTAGTTGGTATAAATTCAAACTGATCCTCAGATTGATACTTCAACGTCACACAACGGATAGTGGCTCAGGAAGGCGAGATACGGTCAAAATTCAACTCGGAATCGATTCCGCGTCCAAAATTACGTAGGAATCGATGGTATCTGCATGAAAATTCTCAGATAGATACGTCAATGTCATACCAAGGATAACGGCTCAGGGAAGCGAGTTAAGGTCAAAATGGTGAAGTTTCACTGACATAGAATCCTGTAGTGGCACAACAAACAACCGATGTGAACTAATGAACTACTTCCGAACAGGGAAGCTAGAATCACCGTAACCATAGCAGCGGCATCTCTTACAATCCAATACAGCAGCTACGGGAAGCGACTAATTTGTGCTATTGTAATGTACTGCTCTTACCATTTGTCACTCCTTCATAAAGAACAGTGACGAATTCTACATCCCACATTGAGAGTGTGCTCAGTGTGTACTCAGTGATACAATATCACAAGTATAGCAAAGTGAAGAGTGAATTACCCCCCCCCCTCCTATATTCCGCTCCAATATTCCGCTAACTCTCTATGTCCCGCTTTACTTAACGATCGGGTTGGTTGATCTATCCCCTTCTTCGACTCAGTGAAAAGATGTGCGGAGTGATGAGATCAAATAACCCGGACATAAACTCCAGAATCCATGCTCACCAGTATCACATATAGGTCTGTCCCGTTCTTGCCCTTTATCTCAGCCTCCGTTCCGTTAACAGGGGCTCCCTCAGTCGGGGAGGGAGTGGTGGGCTTTGCCATGGTAACAATCGTCTCTGAGAACCTGGTAATGCATGTGTTGTTAGACTGTTGTTGTCATGGTAACTTGTGCCAATGTGTCTTGTTGTCAAGGTAACACGTGTGTGTTCTATCACTCACTTTGGAGTGAGCATGCAGCCGCTGGTGAAGTCCTTATCGAATGCACCATCTGCTCTGACCTCCATACGAGAATTTGTTTCTTTACCAGTCAGAACTTCAAAAGGTTCATAGTGCTTGTACACTCCTGAGGATTGAAATGAGGGAGTTAGAGACCGGGTTCGGGGCGAGTAAGAGTTAGGAATTGAAGAAATAGTTACCTTTCGAGTTCTTGGTGATTATATCAAAACTAGATATGCACCCCTTGAAGTTCCGCCCAATTTCCACTTTCATCGGTAACATGAACTTGTCCGTAAGTCCAGCTAGTCGGCTGTAGTGTTCCGATCCGTCATCGACCTGTGTGCGACTGTTACGAATCTGATCTACCATTATCTCATGTCATCATCTACCATAATCTCGTAGTATCTATAGTATCTTTCTCACGACCGCAAGTCGAACTTGTGGAATTATACTCCGTGAACCAAATGCCAGCGCGGCAGGTTGAAGTTGTAGGATTTCACCCTACCCTTGCTGGCGGGATTTTATCCCTGGCGGGATTTTATCCGGGGCGGATTGAAAATCGCGCGCACCGACGGTAGGGTAAAATCCTACAAGGTTGAAGTTGAAGGTTGAGTCACACAGACTGCAGAGCACGGAGTGGGATGAAATTGAATCGTAACGCGGTAACGACACGCTGGCAGTGGCAATGACGCCTGCCGGATGTTATCTGTCCACTGTTTCTGCCTTCAGCTTCGATGAAGGCGCGCGCGAGAGAGAAACTGAGGTCAGATAGAATTGTTCCCGCGCTGCGTGACCCAAATACTCCGCGCGCGCTGCGCGTCTCCGTGGTTTCTACGACTTTTCAGTTCACTGAGTAGAACAGGGGCGCGCAACGTGTGCACAGATAGAATCTGACAATGGACAAGCTAGATCAGTTTGTCTATATAACATAGTATTTAGTAAGACATTGATACTGCACTGAAATATGAAAGACCCAGCTCGGCACTCGGCACTTCGGCAGTGCAGCTCGATCCTGTCGAAAAATTCATTGCGCGCGCGCAAAACGGAAACCGGTCTTGCTTCGAGGCTCGCAATCCACAATCTGCATTCTGCAATCGCTGCGAGACAACCTATCGACATTCGACAAACCTTGAGGAATATTTTATCCTGATTTCGTCTGATTACAATCTTGTGTGACTGTCCATCTGCAAGATCCACCCATGTGTTAGCCTGTGACAAGAAAAAGTGTCATTACCTCCATGCTCCACTGATAAATGCTTGTTCAGCGCAACAAGCAAATTCATAACGCAGCGCGCCACTCTTAAATGAGTAACGCGCGCAGAAAATCCATGGATGCGCGCAGCGCAGCGAAGTACTCCAGAAAATTGTGTGAGCGCGTTACGCCAACACAAATTAATTGCAGTAAATTTGCCACTCATCATACTTATATTCTGCAGTATTATGCTTGACCTAATTCAATCTCAGCTCTTTCACAGCCATTGTAGAGAATAATTATTGCGAATTGTGGTTGATAATTACTACGATCGATGATACACATGCTAACGACCAAACTAACACTGAAGTGTATTCATGATCTATATTTTGA
Organism: Beroe ovata; assembly: GCA_946803715.1. Classification (NCBI taxonomy): domain Eukaryota; kingdom Metazoa; phylum Ctenophora; class Nuda; order Beroida; family Beroidae; genus Beroe; species Beroe ovata. The sequence continues at coordinate 49,492 of CAMPET010000181.1, read as the reverse complement.
TGATCTATTTTGGTGTGTTTGATAAATGTCACAGGCTAGAACAAAACACTGTGCAATTACCTTTGCAGTTGTACTCCCAGCTTCTAACCAAGCATATACGGAAATAACTTTCTTGTACAGTTTTACGTAGTATTTTTGATCATCTGACAGCGAACTGAAAAGAACACAAATTCATAAGGAAAGAAGAGCAAGTGAATCTGGAGTTGTTATGATATTGCAACAATATCTTTCTCTCTTTCAACTGTGCTTATATTGGAAAATGTGCTATTTCTCTGTGCTAGGTATGTCACACTCAAACCAAACTGTCACCTGTAGTTAGTTTTAACCAGGGATCTGATTCACAGACAAATTTGTGTTAGTGGGAATAATAATGAGAATCAAGAATACAGAGTATGCGAGAGTGAAGAATGTGGGAAATCAGGCAATTGACTAATCGTGGGAAGTAGTGAGAGACTGAGGATGCAAGTAGAACTGATTGAAGATTACCAAGTGGGGGGGAGAGAAGTGAGGAGAGGAGTGAGGAGAGGAGTGAGGAGAGAAGTGAGGAGAGTGGGTTTCCATAAGACAACTTACGACATGCTGAAGAGGACTGAAGTGGTGTCAGTGGTAATAGGTCGGATATAGAGCAGTATTTGCTCCTCGTAGCTAGCCTCCAGGTCGTACGTGGCATTCCCAGCCTCTCCCACTGAACCAGTACTCATGATAATGCTGCCACGACCGTTAAACGTGGCACTCGAACCTGGGAAATAGAGGGGAGAGGGGGCATTGAAGAGGGTGTTAGAGATGGGGAATGAGGAGGGGATAAATCTGTTCTAGCATGGCGAGGTGTGAAGTGACGGGAGAAAGGAAAGGAGAGAGCTGGCTTTTCTCTCCTCAGATTAGTTGATTGCTAATTAGTTAATTGTGTACTTTCCATCGCGCTAGATATTATTTTGGGGATAAATAGCAACCATTTTCGTAAAACACGGTGTCACATGATTTCAATTCACAATTGTGTTTACATAGTGTGTGAAGTAATGGTAATTTATACCGCTTTTGAGCATGAATAGGAACCGACATTTTGGCAGGACAAAACCTATGAGATGATTCATTTCTAAGGTGTTAAATTGGAAATTGGAGACGTTTAAACAAGATTTAAACACAATTCGGTCTTATTGCAATTGTACACTGTTTAGAGCACCGAATAAAGCGTCTCCAAAGGTAGTGGGAGGCAGTGTTAAATTTGCTGAAAGATAACGAATCCCCATGGGATTCCTCAGTAGAATTACTCAGTATTTTCATATGAAGCTTTTCATTTCATATGTATTTTCATATGTAGATCCGTATTTCTCACTGACACCACTGCTTTATTGACATCATTTTTAGCTGACACCACTTTCCCCCTGACACCATGCTGGTATCACTGGCGCTGACAACAATCTTACCTTATTGATTTTCCGCTACTTTTTCCTTAACTTTTATCCGATGACATGAAGTGCTATATGTTACACCAAGTGACGCTCACATTCTCACAGATACAACATTGTGGGCAACAACACCGTTACACAATACACACACACACACACACTGTCGAGCGAATCATATAGTGTGGGGCTTGTTTCAGTTATATTGAGTTCTCATCGTCTCTGTCACAGTTTCTAGTTCAGTGAACCGAGAAAGTGTGAACTAGATTAACAACAGTGACAACAATGACAAGATGTGAAGGGTAGATCATGTAGAACACACATATTATGCACATAAAGAGCTGTTTCTACCTTTTCTGTGTATGGCCATGTACGGAGGTGTGATTTCTCCTAATATGGTGATTCAGGAGACTACCATATTTGGTATGGTACGTTTGGTACGTCAGGAGTCTATATGTGTGTGTGCGGCGCGTGTGTACAAGGCACAGACGATCGGCTCATTAAGTGCATCATGGTCAGAATTACAAAGCTCAATTACCTGTGAGTTGGGAGGGAAACGGGAGAGTGAGGAGGTTATAAATCTCGATATATATAGAGAAGAGGAGGAGAGCGTGGGGAGAGAGAGTGATTGGTCACATTGATGAAGGAGCAATGTTGTGTGTGTGTGTTTGTGTGTGTGTGTTTGGAAGATGGATATATGAAGAACTCTTACATTGCCTATTATCATTGACAGGCAAATTGCTTTCATCTGGCATTATCAAATGATATATATTCCACATAATATCATATCTTACGGAATAGATTGTCTACCTAAATACCACGTCTAATTCAGAAGAGATAGAAGTGCCGTGTATGTTCACATGTTTATGAAGGAGTAGACACTATGAAGAGTTTATAAAGGGACATCGTGTCGTCGACGAGTATTTCGTAACAACCATCTCCTAACATCTCTTAATATGCACTAAGCGGTGGAGTTACAAAGATACTAATTCCAGAGTAGGAAAGCAACGATCCCCCTGGAATTTCTACTCTCAACCTCCTTGCTTCCCCCTACCTCCCTCCTTATTTTGTTCCCTCCCTCTTCCCCCTTGCTCTTTATCTCTTTGTGTGAGTGAACTCCGGCGAAATTCCCGGAGAGTCTCAAAGTACTCTCAAATAACAATTCTCATTAGACAATTATACCCTGATTAACAATTAGAGAAGGCATACCCTCGCATGTTTGCATGATGTGAGAGAATATCCAAGCAGTATTGTTTACTGGTTTGTGCTCAGGCCATTGGTCCTTGCTTTGAGGAAGCATATTATGCCCAATCACAGTCACTCACAACGACTTAGGAGCTTGATACACACACACACACAAACACAATACACACACACACACACAAAGGTACACACGCACACACACACAAACACACAAAGCACACACGTCAAAACACTTAGTAGTAGACAATGCCACAGTAGTTAAGTAGTGGCACTTTCCCTGAAGCAGTAAGTACAACAATCACACCTACATTAATTGTGAGTTTCAAAAAGGAGCAGATGAATTAGAAAGTAAGAAATTTTATAACGGAATATTAATGACTCTATCTTGTCGCTACCATAATGTGCTCATTGAGACAGACAATGATTATATCAGTCAACGTGAGAGATACCCTATAACAGGTCATGGGAAACAGTTTATATTATCCAGTGTGTGTGTGTGTGTNACACACACACATTACACAAACACACACACACATTACACAAACACACATTACACACACACACACACACACAGACACACACAAAGCACACACAAACACACACAAACACACAAAGCACACACGTCAAAACACTTAGTAGTAGACAATGCCACAGTAGTGAAGTAGAGGCACTTTCTCTGAAGCAGTAAGTACAGCAATCACACTTACTTTAATTGCGAGTTTCGAAAAGGAGCAGATGAATTAGAAAGTTAGAAGTTTTATGACGGAATATTAATGACTCTATCTTGTCGCTACCATAATGTGCTCATTGAGACAGACTATGATTATATCAGTCAAGGTGAGAGATACCCTATAACAGGTCATGGGAAACAGTTTATATCATCCAGTGTGTGTGTGTGTGTGAGAGTTGTTAATGTGGACATTGTGTTAGTAGGGGGGGCTGATAACTAATAGTAACTGTTTTATAGATTAACGCGTCTCACCCCATTCTCTTTAATTTAGCAATGTTTTACACACCAAATTGAAACAAAAACCACATTACGATTGACTCCATCGAGTCTCACACTTACTCCTTTATAAACATTTTCCCCCATTTGAACAAAAGTAAAGCTTGACTCAGACCATTGACGATAGAGAGAGAGAGGGTTCACTTTGTGTTGGAAATATAATAGAATAGGGGACTGTGAACAATACAGGGGGAGGGTAAGGGTACTTGCTTTTTACTCTAACAGATACAATGTACCAAACAAGCTCCCTTTACACTAGGTATCAATAAAATGGGACAGTGTTATAATTATAGTAGCTGTATCTGTGATAAGGCGGACAGCACTACACCAAGGACCAAATATTGAAAAGAGCCGAGTATAGTAATCCAGATTTAAAAGCCAAAGTTTTCATCGATCTACCATATAGTGGCACTTTGTTAATTCAATAGCTCTACCGCTCTCCATTTCTCATCCACTTCAGCCACGTGTCTCAGCGCTCGGTGTTAAGAGAACACACAGGTGTCACTTTGTGTGAGAACAAACGTGTGTGAAAACAGGTGTCACACTACGTGTGTGACAGGAGTCAGAATGAGATTGACACCTCTTTTCTCTGCCGGGTTTCTTTGGAACAATGCCAAGAGATGAGGCCCGGTATTATAGCAGACATCACATCACACTATGTATTCATATCTATGTTGACTCCGTATCTATGTGTCCACAGATACTCTCTCCACTACATAGAAACTGTCCAAATAGGAACTTACATATCGCCTATAAATAGAGACGCTGATATGAACGAGAACTCACAATTTCCGTGTACTTCGCAGTGGCTTCACATATCATTGATCACTGACTCGTATCCTAGTATCCTAGTATCCTAGTATCCTAGTATCCTATCACTGGTCAGTCGATAACACGACCTTAGCACTGAGCACTCTGTAGACTATGAATCACTACCGGCTCGAGATAACATGATCTCATCAGGATGAAAGAGGGAGATATGATCTATAGGGCAGGATCTCATGTTATCAGTAGGAAAGAGGGGATATGATAGGGAGTAGTGATTCCCTGTGTCGGGTATCTTCTACTGATCTGTGTCCCAGTGATAACAGTGAATTTAGTGATGATCTAGGGTAACATCGTCATCAATGAGAGTGGGATGTGCGTTGTCAACTTAGCTATTCTCAGCTTAGTATCTGTCATTCTCCAGTAGAGTTTGACAGAGAAATCAGACTGGGCCTGACCTCAGGAAATCCTCACAATTCCCCAGAACTCGCAATGTCTACTACTCCCCCTTCTGTCACAGTGGGAGTCTCCCTCTTTAATGATATTGCTCCCAATTACGACTCCCTCCTGCTCCCCCGCGATATTAATAAAATCATTAATAATGATCGGGTAGAGTAGGCATTGTCGAGAAGTGGTGGTTTTTGTTAATTCACATCAATAATTACTCTTTATTATATTAGGTCACTGTGGTCACACACACACACACACACAAACGCACACACACGCATACTCGTCACACACAATGAACTCTCGACACACGCGGAAATCTTACTCATTACTCAGTATATTGGCGCAATGTCGTTGGTTAAGTTTCTCCAAGATTGTAGATACAATCTTATAAAAAAACTCGCTAGGATATTGCGGAGGTACTGTTATTGTCGGGGAGATATTTTGAAAAGGGGATATTGATGGTTTATCAATGTAGAGTATGATGGGGACCTAACAAACGTCTGATGTGTTTACGTGTTATAATTGTTAACTGAATGGAGTTGGTTCCCACTTTTCAACAGGCACATGTTCTTAGTCTCTGTTCATATCTTACCGCCTTCCAGCTCGTGTGTGTGTGTGTGTGTGTGTGTGTGTG
>CAMPET010000181.1:15699-43941 GCA_946803715.1 Beroe ovata | reverse complement strand
AGTGCGTGCGTGTGTGTGTGTGTGTGCGTGTGCGTGTGTGCGTGGGTATAATTGGACAATGGTTTAACCTGTGTTTTGGTGTTATTACAGCTGGTCGGAGTAATGCAGAGACGGAAACAGAGAAAACACGGACATCATTACACATGTCGAATCATTTCACTTTGCACATGGGCACAACACAGAGGCACAAGGATTGGGAACATGGGCAGACCAGTGGAACAGGTTGGACAGCTCACTGGTTATTCAACTCAGTATACCCTGTTATTTAGGTGCGAACACAGTCACCATCTATACTCGAGTCTTCAATCCATCACACCAGTAGTGTCCCTACTACCCTGTGTAATGACACAGACAAATATACCCTCAGCAAATTGGATTGCACAGTTAATAGCTTCAAACTGAAAATTAGATGAATCTGACCGCAGTTGGGATCAACCTTGACAGTGTCTCACACACAGCTGTTCCAACCTTATCATTTCCTCTGAGAATTTGAGTACAGAGTCGCAGGTTTAGAGTGGTCCAGAGCACATGTTTCAGATTGCACCCAGTAACTCAGAATCCAAACAAGTTCATCTCTACTTCTCAATTTACTGTTGCCCCAGAGGTCTTAATACCCCAAATTATGAGTACCTACTGGGGTAATGAAATTAGTGGTACTCAACAACAGAGCAGCAACAACCTCATTGAAACAACTAATTACACACACACAGTTGTAACGAGTCATTGTTTGAATTGTTCTTACATACAGTGAAAAGTGGTGTCAAGAAGAAGATACTGTCGATAGTAGAAAGTGGTGTCAATAGAAACTGGTGTCAGAAGAGAAAGTGGTGTCAAGGAAAGCTCATGCAAAGTGGTGTCAACAGATAACTGTGAGATGTGTAATGTGTATAAATGTGTCATGCATGAGTGCGTAAATGAGGCTGGAGGCGTGAATCTGGTGGCACTCAGGGTGGCGTATAATCGAGTAATGAACTCTGTCTGTTCGATCATAGGTTTGTGTTACGGAATTTTAGATTGGATATGGAATCGGAGGTGTCAGGGGCAAATTTCTTCTTAGCGCTGATCGGAACACACACACACACACACATACAAACACACACACACACAAACAACGCACTACCGCACAAGTGTGAAAAACCAATGACGAGTGTAAGAGAGGAGGGAAAGTTGGGGGAGATGGAACCTCCAGCTCATGAGTGTAAGTTCTCTCACTCAGAGATCTTGTAAACTAACGACACACACCCACACACACACGCACTGTAAATTAACTGAGGACAATTATTAAACCACTATTTCAGTCATCGTGGAGAGGAAAGAAAGAGGAGGATGTGAGGAGGATGTGAGGAGCTTTCCCCATCTCTCTGGTCACGCGTCAATCGAGTGAAAATGGTACCTGGTTCATAGGCTCTTCCTATCCAAGAGAGGGTTGGGAGTGGTGTTTCAACCCCCTCTCTCCACTCCTCAGATGACAACCCTTAGGTTGAGATGATGTTTCTCTCTCTCCTCTCTTCCCGTCTATTCTTGATCTAGCTGCTTGTTACATTACCCTTTCGAATACTGCCACGCTATTGGTCAATACTCATCACTCCTCCCCACTGATTGGACCACAGACACGGCCACTACTTGACATTATTAACTGTAATTAATTGGACTAATCCGGATTAACAATACCAATTAGTATTAAAATTCCCAAATTTTAAAGTTACCAAGTAGGCAGTTCTTTGAGTGAAGTGACTGCAATATGTGTCGTGTAGAGATATCTAAAGTTTGGGCTGTCTGTGTACATGCATGCAGGAGTGTGTGTGTCCGAGTGTGTGTGTGTGTCTGTGTTTGTGTGTGTGTGTGTGTTTGTGTGTGTCTGTGTGTACTGTGAGCGTGTGTCTGTGTGCGTTTGTGTGTCTGTGTGCGTGTGGTGTGTCTGTGTGTCTGTGTGTCTGTGTGTTTGTGAGTGTAGGAATGCGTGTATGCTCCCACTACTAAGCAGAATCATTATTAAACTCCAATTTGTCTCTTGGAATGTCAACTCTCGAATAGCTGAGTAATGGAGGGATCGCACACACAGGGTATAATAATACTGGTATGCGTTCAGTAGAAACATCTGCTGAGGAAGTAGTGAGATAATCACGTTGACACGATGCAAACTCTGACATCACACCAACACCACTCTCTGACACCGCTCTCTGACACCACTCTCTGGCACCTACAGTTTGAAATACCACACTCTAATTTGAAGGATACCCATGTCCCATGGTTTTCATTTTCTCAGGATATTTAACAAGAGTTTTTTCTCACTTTGTCGTCTCTTAGACTCCATTTTCATTCATTAACTGCTACCAATAAGACGACTGAAACAATAACACCAGGCAGATGTCAAAAACCAAAACAAGTCTGGGAACCTAATACCGCTAATTGCTAAACTTCGTGGGGGGCTATGGTGAAAATGTCGGGTGATTGTGGCGACAGAACAAATTTCGGGATATTTCTATGGAAACAGGTGATTTTCTTAACACTGAATTTACCACAGTTTCTAAGTAGTTACTTTATCAGCTATCAACAAGCTATTTCTCCAGGAAATTCCTCTGCGTCATTAATCAGAGTGATTAGTAATGTGTGATTATAGCGTGATTAGGAGCGTGTGATTATAATCACACACACACTTAGCTAATCACACCAAGATTTATAAGATCACACAAGATTTATAAGATCACACCAAGATTTATAAGATTTTTATAGACAACTTAATTCGCCTCCTTCTCTCTTCACTCAATTACAAGTGTGATTAACGAGTCTTATGACCGAAGTATTTTGATAGCTGAAGTGAGATGAAGCTGGGTTAGATGAAGAATATTTCTCAATTTCAATGTTTTTGAGTTCTCATCTCATCTGTGTTATCATTGGTTTCAATGATATAACTTCCTATCATAGACTCCTCGCGGAGTAGAAATCTCTCACAAGAAAATCATAGCCCAGTGATACACTTGATTCACTGCGCGTCTCCATGGCAACGCTATATTAGCTAGGTTTAAAACTCGGTAATTACCCGTGTATCATCAGCGGTCATAGTTCATCATCAGAGAGAAATCGGCTACAACGTTCGTTAATCAGTGTGTGTGTGTGTGGTCACGTGTGTGTGTGTGGTCACGTGTGTGAGACTTTAGGGTAAGACTGTATAAGTCACGTGTGTCTACACCAAAATCAGTGAAGGAATTAGGATGAACCAGGGAGGGAAAGATTGTTCAGTTTCCACAGAAATCAATCCATATCCACTAGGTATATGCGAGCAGGATATTCATATCTCACACACTCATCATGTTTCTATAAGCAAGTTATTCACTATTTCACTTCACACTCACTCACAGAGTGTATTGAGTATAACTTACTACTGAAATGGACTGCACAAGCACACCCATTATCATGATCTCTCAATTTAACCCAGGAGACGGGCAGTAATTATTCCTTATACGGTTATAAATCCCTCGCGCTTCATACTTCTACTACAACAAGTAGTATGTGGGACTAAAGTATCAAACATCGCGAGAGTACCTAGGTATATACATGGTACAATGGGTGACAGGTGTGGGGGTAACTTCAAAAGGTGGGGGGATTTATTGGACCTTCTCAAAAGTGGGGATAATTGAACTTTGACAGACCGAGTGAAATAGTCTTCTATTCATGGAAAACCATGCGATACTAGAAATTCCGTAGATTGGAGATAATTTGTACTGACATGCTGTGGTTGTCACGATGGTTGTCATGACAACACCGTGACAGTGGTTGTCATGGTCATGGTACTGGTTGTCATGGCACTATTGCTACTATTAGCAGAGGAATCCCCACACATGTGTGATATCAGACAGATTAGAAGTCATACAACTCCAGACACAACGAGATAATGGAGAATGGATTTTCAATGGTTACTCATGTAGAAGTAGGAATATCAAAATATGTGCATTTTGTGTGTGTGACACTCACACTCACACTCACACACACACACACACACACACACACACACACACACACACACACACACACACTCACACACACAGTGTGTGTTTGTGAGTGTGTTATCTACTCTGTAGGTACGTACTGCAAAAGGAAACTCTATGGGAATGGAAACTCTACAGAAACTTGCGAATATGTGTGTTATCACTGAAATGATACTGGGAGAGACAGGGAGCTCATTCCAGATGATTACCCATTATAATATAGCGGGTTACATTGCTAAACTTTCTCCTCGTAGTAAGAAGTATCTCGATATTTGTCCGGGTAGCACTTGGGACACTATGAATTTGCCTGTACGAATTGGGACTCTGGACCCACGTGCAAATTACACGTTGCCACGTGACACAACTCCCCACAGAGTGCCAACATGGCGAGGCGTATATGATACCTCCAGAGTGGAGAGTGTCAGCTTCAGAGGTAGAGTGGGAAGTGTCATCTTGAGAGGGGGAATGAGGGGGCTAGAGAATGAAGGGGATAGAGGAGGAGATTACCTCATCTCAAAGAAGTGGTGGTAAGTGACTACTTCCCTCTCAAAGACATGCCAATTTTACTGTGATAATATTGATAACTTTGCGAAGGAGCGTGATGATGGTGGACAATTGCTAACAGTGATCAGGAAGAAACCCGCAGACCGATGTTACTAACATCAATCATCGTCTATTTCACACAACGTGCTTGTGTGCGATGGTGTGTGATGACTGATGGTGTGATGTGTGAACATGGGTGAATAATAGTTGAATAATGTGTGAATAATGTGTGAATAATGTGTGATATACTCCAAATCACTCACCTGAACACAGNTGTGTTTGTGAGTGTATTAGCTACTCTGTAGGTACCTACTGGAAAAGGAAACTCTATGGGAATGGAAACTCTACAGAAACTTGTGAATACCTATGTGTGTTATCACTGAAAATGATACTGGGAGAGACAGGGAGCTCATTCCAGATGGTTCCCCATTATAACATAGCGGGTTACATTGCTAAACTTTCTCCTCATAGCAAGAAGTATCTCGATATTTGTCCGGGTAGCACTTGGGACACTATGAATTTGCCTGTACGAATTGGGACTCCGGACCCACGTGCAAATTACACATTGCCACGTGACACAACTCCCCACAGAGTGCCAACATGGCGAGGCGTATATGATACCTCCAGAGTAGAGAGTGTCAACTTCAGAGGTAGAGTGGGAAGTGTCATCTTGAGGGGGAATGAGGGGGATAGAGTGGGAGGAGATTACCTCATCTCAAAGAAGTGGTGGTAAATGACTACTCCCCTCTCAAAGACATGACAATTGTACTGTGATAATATTGATAACTTTGCGAAGGAGCGTGGTGATGGTGGACAATTCCTAACAGTGATCAGGAAGAAACCCGCAGACCGATTTTACTAACATCAATCATCAAATCTCGTCTATTTCACACAACGTGCTTGTGTGCGATGGTGTATGATGACTGATGGTGTGATGTGTGAATATGTGTTAATAAAGTGTGAATAATTTGTGAATAATGTGTGATATACTCCAAATCACTCACCTGAACACAGAGGAATATCACACAGTTCAGCAGGATTCTCGGGAACGCCCGTTGGACACCACGGTTTCTTGTACTGAGTTGGGTTTGGGTTCCTACAGTAGTTCTTTTGTAGCTTGTACTGGTCGAAACTGAAACCAAGTGTAACTTTTACCATGACAACATCAGACAACATGTGTAACTCATCAGAGAGTTCACATTCATAGAGCTTGTTCGGGAGATTACAATGAAACAGGCCACTGGAAACACAATCTATTCTATAATTCACTTTTAACAAGCTGAATCTTTTGTATTCGACAGACAAAAGTGCCGGGGCGGGAATGGATGGAAACGGCCACGGAAGGGAGAACAAACATTCGCACTCAAACACACTCAAATCTTTATAAGATTCGGAAATCGCACACACAGACTCAGGCACACCATGTTGGTTTCAAATCAGCTTCACGCTTCCTTACCTCTCGTAAGTGTAATCCAAGTAAATGCTGATAAGGTTGGAATATAAGGGTCTTAAATAGAAGGTCTAAATACTTTAACAATTCCTGTTGTTCATTGTCTACGATGTTCATTTTCTGTGAAAAAACACGTGTGTCTCCTTCATATCGGGATTCAATGTGGCGTGATAATTGACACTGATTATGTACTGATTAGCGCTGATTAGTACACATAGTTTTATGAAGGAGCACCTCACAGGAATTTGACGTGTGTGTGTGTGTACATTGAGAAAAACACCATGTCACTATGACATGTGTATATTACTGTCAATAAACACTTCGTGATCAGCATAGTGGTTGGCTGGAGTTCAAAACAGCGTGATTCCGGCACACTTAGCAACCACCGCAACACTCTGTTACCATGGTAACACAGTCGTTGTTATGGTAACACTAGTCCCTACTACAATGTTACTATGGCAATACATCTGACATCTCACCTGTATAGTGACTTGTTCCAATCCTGGCACTTCATCCCGCTTGCCGTTACACTAACGTTACCCTGGTAGTCGAACCCGTTACCACGCCCAATGTAACAGTCCCGGGCTGCGGGGTAATTAATTAATTAGTTAATTCGCTGCGGGGGGTTAATTAGAACAATTTGATAACCATAGTTCAACTTAACTTCTGAGAATTAGTTGACAATAGTTACTGAATCAGTGGTGTAACGACTAAATTAGTACATGTAATCCGGGTGGCGGGTCTAATTACACATCCAGGTTGTTAATTAACAAATTGACTTCCCACTGCTCCCGAAATTCACTTCCGACAGTTCCGAGGCAAGGAGTACTTCCCTGTCGGTCATTTCACAGAGCAGGGAAACATATGCGTGATGACACGATCATTATGATGTAGGAGTATGACACTGGGTTATGACATCATGATGACGACAAACACATACACTCCCCCTCAATCATTATACGCACACAGACACACACAGACACACTGACACACAGATACACACACTTATACACATTACGCATATCATGACCATTCGAAGAGATGTAATGTAAACAATGCATGTATTTGATGATTCTATTACAAATAAAAGCGCACTATGACGGTAGGTACTATACTACTATACTGTAGTACATAAACGCATAATATGCGTTTTGTGTATGTTTCTCGAGTAAAAGTTCATCCCACCATCCACAGAAGACGTTTCCATGGAATATCCGCACCAATAGAAGGTATCCAGATTATCCATCAAAAAACTAAATGAATTGGGGTAGTATTACGACATCTGGTTCCGGAATTATATTCAGAGGAAAATTATTCAAACTATTGTTTAAGCTATTTATAGAAACCCAAGTGCTATTCGCTATCCTAAGGGAATACACTTCGATATTTTGGGTAACAGTGGTCATACGCTGTCATAACTCATATCTTGACAGCGTAGCAAGAAACCAGAGCTGTCAGCTGAGTCGATCACGAAGGATCAAACTTCGCATGGTTCAATTTCACTCAAATACATTCACTCAAATACATTCACTCAAATACATTCACTCAAATACATTCCCGGCCTCACCAAAGGTTGAAAGGGGGAGACTATGTAAACTTGGTGATCTTGCTTGGCTTATTGGGGCGTAGTGTGTGTGTGATTCGAATTGGCTGTTTTGATATTTCCGATATAAACTGTGGCAAGCAATACTCCATGCTAATGTTGACAAGTATGTAATGTGTGTGTGTGTGTGTGTGTGTGTGATTAAAAAANTGTGTGTGTGTGTGTGTGTCAACATATTATCATTGCTAGCATACCCTCTCCGTCATGATGGGGCAGCAGCTATCATACCCACCTGTCACACAGGCTGTCACAGACAGAGCTAGTCCTCGATAATGCATAGAACTGTCGCGGTCACTTCCTACTAACCTCTCTGTGTGTGTGTGATGTGGAGCACGTCATAGTTCAGACACCATTATCCTATCACCATTAGAACCTACTTTAGTGTTACCATGGCAACGCCCATTGCCCAATATCATCTACATGGGACCCATATTATTATAATTCTTCACACTCATTACAGGACAATTACAGGTTAATTAGCTCCTTGAAAAGTGGTTAATTAATAAGAGAGGGGATAACGAGTCTCGTTAGAGTGTTGAATCGTGGGAAAAGAGTGCTCGTTGCCACGGGTAACCACTGGTTACCGCTCGTTACCAGTTACCACCCAGTGACAGTGTAACATGTGGTTAACATCTACTTTTACCACTCACTGTAACAAGTAAATAGAGTGACAGTATAACACAATGAATGGTACGTATCACATTTCCACACACCTCAATTATTTTGTCTACACACAGCTGCATAAACCCACATACACACACATAATATCTCAACAGTGTGAAATGGCAATTTGTAACAACTGTGTGAATTGGCAGCATCATTATCACTGTAATGATAACCATCAAATCTTCAATAATCGTATGTGTTTTTACAGCTGGTGTAATTAGCATGGAGCAGTTGAATCAGTGGCTCAAGCTGCAACCAATTACCAAGCACAGACAGACGGACATAGCAGACACTATGATAACATCAGCCAATTATGACATGCAAAATATGTTTTTCTTGCTATTCTTTGTTCTCAATCCTGTGAAACTTAACAAGTGATTGACCAAGCTTACACTGATATAATAATCAAAGGAGATACCAATATTAAGGTTCAATATTCTTCAGAGTCCTGTCATCTGGTGAAGTTGATCATGAGTGATAATAATACTGGCACAAGACACCCTATATATAGTGATCTCTCAGACATGTGGGGAATCAGTGGCAATGTCAAGAAGAGGGGGGTGGAATCGAGATCAATTAGTGTACATCTAATTACTAACTTTATAGGTATAGTACCTGACATAATTAATGTTTTTTCAGAGAACCTCATACTGAATATGTGGGTAAGTCTGCTAACATGACTGATCAGAAGGCTGAATTTTTGGGAAATACAAGATGACGTTTTTGACATGAAGTCAGGGACAAGGGTTAAATTAATATAGACAAGATTACTGTATATGAAGTGGGCCCAATTCACCGAGACTGGTGCCTCAATATCAACTGTGAGAAATATGGAAATGTGAGTCTAAAACTTACGAGCGAAACTACAGGTACTGACGAATTCTGCATTCCTGCACATCTTGTAAGTGACATCAAAGACGTAATTCTCTCCGCACTGTTGAGCAATTGCCCCTCCATCGTCACAGTCGTAGTAGTTCCGACAACTCATTGGATCAGCTTCTTTAAACCTACCTCCAGAGGGTAGGCATTGGAATGCTGGAAAGGGGTCAATATTAGATGTTTAGATAAGAATGGCCATGATAAATGTTGCATCTTGATTCACAATTCTCAAGTTTACCTGTGATCAACTGAGGTAAAAACAGGACATTCAGTAGAGCTCTCCAGATCATTATTCTTGCTAGTTAATTGAGTGATTTTAAATTCAGGGAAGTTACACATTGAAATGTATTGTACATCAACTAGAGCAGGTATGCAGAAATATGAAGTTGAAGCATGAATGAAATAGGAATTCACATCACAAAGGAAGTAATTAAAGTTTAAAAAACATGAACTTATTCAGGTATTAAATAGAATTCTATGTGCAAACATCTCGAATGCTAGATAAGATAAGATAAGAATTTATGGTATGAACCATCACAGAAGTAAGTTGAATCTGTAACAAGTAGAATCAGTCACCACAGAAATAGTAAAACAACGAATTATTTGGATGGCTTATATTTTGTGTAAAATAAAATTTACTATTTTAGAAATATATCAACTGGAATAAATTGCTGCGCGCGACCAAAAATTTTTAATTTATTTTCGGTCATTCTTGTGACATAATATCATGTAATTGATGTATTTAAATAAGTGAAATATTATAAAATCTATGTAACGCTGTAAGACTGGATGTCAAGTCGCTGCGCGCACCCTTCGAGATTAAACGAAAATTTGGCGACGCGCCGCGCACAGAAGATTGGTTCAAGATTTTCATGCAAATTTACTCCGCAAAAGGCCAATGCGCAATATGTACGTACGTGATTTTCCACCAGCAACCTCTATCTTAACTTCTTGTGAACTTTTATTGAAACAAGGATTTAGAATTGAAATAGTATATGATAGAGCACAGATAACATAAGCATATTGATGAACATAGCCATCATTCAACTCATGAACATCGAATCTTTTTAATGAACATGCTTGTGGCGATGCTTCCAACGTCCATTCAAACAATCCAACAGTTTCAAATAGTTCAGGGTGGCGGATAAAACATGTATTGAGTCAGTTGTGGATTAGTCCAAGCATCGAGTCGGGGTTAAAACAAGTTAAAAGTGAGAGAGTTTTGAGTCAAACTAGAGGAAGTACTCAAGCTCGTGTCTGATGTAAGAGTTCTTTTCATCATCTGGAATTCTGGGGAAAGCAGCAACTAGTGCATCCTGAGCTGATATGTAGAGACCGTTGTATATCTTCCAATATACATCTCTCACCTGACAACAGACACATGGTTATTGGTTACCATGGTGCATCGCTATGGGTTACTGATCAGTGTATTGTTGTTACTATGGTTACTGACATCTGACACACTACTCATCAATTCTTTACCTTCCTAGCTGGGTGGAAAAGACCCTGCAACGTGTACTGCAGAACTTTAGTCGAACCCAGAGCACATCGCATACCCTCAATAGCTTCTATCACAGCATTTATCACATGGGGTGATGTCTCGAATATGTTAGGCCAGATGTAGTTCAGTAGATGCATGAGCGCATCCTCACAGCCTAATCCAACAACTCCTAAATTACACGTGGTCAGTGAATAGAAAGTAGGGGTTGTGAGAAATTGGGAACAGTAGAGAGCTTGCAAATTGTTATCATCAATATTAACTAAAATGGAAAAAGATTGCCCCTAATATTTCCGGGTACCTAGTGCCATGTGTTTGATAGCTGTACACGCTGTCTGTCTGTGAACCAGGTCTCTGTCCATGAGAGCATCTTCTAGAAGTGGAGTCACCGCGTACACGTAGTCCTTTCCCATCTCACCTGGGGGTGTTACCATGGTTACCATGACAACAAGTGGTGTCAACGGGGGGAAGCGGTTTCAGGGAATGGTGTCAATGACTCACCAATGTACTCGAACAAGAAGCTCATGCTTTTCAACACCCCATTCTGAACATTCAGCTCAGGAACTCTGTACTCATTCATCAGTGCAGGCAGCACAGTGAATGGGGAACATGTCTCAGCAACTATTGCTATGGCAACCGTCGTGCAGACACGATTCTGTCGCTCCTGTACTTTGAGATTGTTCAACAACACGGCCAGTACATCGTGAGGGCCTGAGAGAAGAGGGTGTCAAGTTTGTGTCAAGAGAAGATGACATGCTGCCGTGTCAATGTTAACGTAATATCATGACAACACAAAGTGCAATGGTTGCCATGGTAATAGGTCTTACCGATGGCTTTAGCGATGTATCCGAACGTGTTGACTGTTGCTCGTCTGATAGCCTTCTTGTGAGCTTTAAGCAGTTCCAACAACTCGAAGCAGATTCTCATCCATTCCCTGGCTGACACGTACTCTGAACCCCTGGTCACACGTTGATCAGTGATCACACTAATATCACACACACACACATACCGAGTCCTCACACCGAGTCCTCATACTGAGACAGATCACCGAGACAGAACACATCCAGCTCTATCTACAAAAACACATCCAACACTAAAGAGAAGAACATACACAGTACACATACTTCTCATGATGATGACAGAATACACACACAATACACAGCAACATAACTTGGCACAACTCCAACTATACCTGTCTGCAATCCGCCCAACCAGATCAATACAGTTCTCCTGCACTTTTTCATGTCTGTTCTTGAGGATTGGAGTGAGACGTGGCAGTAGATCCTTGATCGGGGGCGTCATCTTGTGCATTCCTATCACATTCACCACCGCCTTCAGTCCACCCAGTATAGATCCCAGGACTTCGGGGTACTCTTCCCCCAGATACTCGTATAGAACAACACCCAGGTGACCTGTAGTTCACGGTGTGGGTTACTATGGTAACAGTGAGAGTGTGGGTTACCCCGTGGTTACTATGGTAACAGTGAGAGTGCGGGTTACCCCGTTGTTACCATGGTAACAGTGAGAGTGCGGGTTACACCGTGGTTACCATGGTAACAGAGAGAGTGTGGGTTACACCGTGGTTACTAATGGTTGCTGAGGTAACGGGGAGAGTTACAACGAGACTACTATGTGGGTGTGTAACATTGTTACCATGGTTACAATGGTAACAACGTGGCTACTAGCACTCACCCAGCAGCTTCTCCTCGCCACACACGAGAAAAAGGGGTTACCATGGTTACCATGGTTACTACGTGGCTACTAGCACTCACCCAGCAGCTTCTCCTCGCCACACACCATCATAACGGGCGCTATTCTGGATATCAGATCTGCCGCCTGTTGCCGCACTTTAGCCGTCTTGTTGTTCAGTCGGAAGAGAATAGTACCGCAGATCTGTGGGAGGTAGGGCTTGGTCCGGATACCGAGCGAGGACACCACAGTTCCAAAGCCGTTCAGCATGATGACATCCTCGGTGGTTTGTTCCTGGAATGCGTAGAGGATACCTGTGGGAGAATATAGGATGATAATAATGAGGAGGGAAAGATATGGAAATATTGATATTGATATTGATGAATAATCCAGCAAGAAGAAGAGAAATCCACGACACACATGCTCCTCATGGTTCCTCATACCATCAATAAGCTGTTCCTCCAGACGGTTATCAATGTCCCCCGCCCCCATGTTCGTGAGGATCTGCTCAGTGGTCTCCATGACCATCTTTCGGTACTGCTCGTTCTCGTCCTTCAGATCATCCACCACGCGGACTATGATCTCAGCTGCTCCCACCTGTGGACAGGGGGAGAGGGTGAGGGGGAAGAAGTTTTACATTTCAATACCGTCCGATATGATTTTGTTGGAGGGAGGTCGATCAATCAAAGAATTGAAAAAGTTATTTCCGGTACATTTCCCTTAGTTCGGAAGTACCTTGTTAGCAAGTTCCACTGTGGTATCAACTAGTTGCCGGTAGTTTCGTCTGTCGAGAGCCATCCTCTGATTCCAGAAGTTCCTGGATGAGTTTCACAATGAGTACACTATGTGTCACAAGTACAATCAGAGTACGGGACACAATGTGTCACAAGTACAATCAGAGAACACAATGTGTCACAAGTACAATCAGAGACACGTTACTCCATTTCCTTGCGGCTCGTACAAACATTGCAATCATCCCCCTCCCCACCCGACACTGGGATTACAGACACTTACATTCCCCCCTCCCCCTCCCCACACAGTGGATCTCCACTGTACTCACAACCGCTCCCCACCCCACACAACTCCGAGGAAGGACTAACCTGAAGAATTCCGGTAGGATCTCCTCCCGGATGTACTGACTCTCCACACCGTCAGTACCACAACACTGCTTCACCACCTGGGAATGAGTGAGATAAGTGAGAGACCACGTGAGATACACACGTGTGAGAGATACACGTGTGAGATACACGTGAGATACACACGTGAGAGATACACGTGTGAGATACACACGCGTGAGATACACGTGACACCACGTGAGATACACACACGAGAGATTCACGGGGGTAGGATGTCAGTGATTTCAGTCGACTTGAATAGGAAAATAGAGTGTGGATTGTGTGGTGCTTACTTTGAGCACAATTTTCTTCATTTCCTCATCAGGAGACTGAAACTCTCTGATCAGAATTAACATCACTTCCTGGGTGTAATATCGAGCATACTCAGCGTCCATAAGCGGGATTAGATATCCAATAGCCTTGAGAAACGCAGCCAGACCTTTACCTCTGTGAGATGTGTTGTCATGGTAACAGTTAGAGTTTTCATGGTACCAGTGTTGCCATGGTAACACACAACTAACCTGTGCATCCTAATACCCTTCCACAGGGGTTTGAGCACACTATCAAAGCTCTCAATACCGTAGGGAGTAGCTGCCTCTGCCAGAGCAGCTATAGCAAGCGCAGTGATTGTCCGCACTTTCTGCTGCTCATCCACCAGTCCGTGTTCTATAATCTCGACCAGATTCCTGAGGTGCGGCAAAATGGCGCACCCCATCAGGATAGCCACCTGTTGCACAATCTTTATACCGGTGTGCCGCGCTTGCCACGACTTCTTGCTCCGGCACACCGCCTTGAGGAAGGGAAGGAGGGAGGGGATGCCCAGAGCGGACGCCACCACGGCAAATGCACGTGCCGTGGTGTTACGGACATACTCGTCCATGTTGTCGATATCTGGTCTCATTGTGGATATCATGGTGGCCAGGCCTGGGAGAGAGAGATGTGTGTTACAGACATATTTGTCTTGTGATTTCAGAAAGTAAAAAACGATGATACATCACAAAGAACTACACCACGACGTGTATTGGATTCACGCCCAGGTAAACGTCATTACAACGTCATATTTACCCGCTGCTTTAGCCAGGTTGGATATGATCTCCCTGCCCTCCACTCTCGCATAGTAATCCTCATCGATGAGAAGTGGTTCGATCACAACCAGTATCTTGTGGACAAAGGGACGGACCAGATCGTCCAGTTTGTACAGGATACGGTCAATAACCTTCACCAAGAGATGCCTTTCCTGGGGTAAGAAAAGTGGTGTCAGGATTGAGTGGTGTCAGAGACAAATTGGTGTCAGATGCAAAGTGGTGTCAGAGTGTAAAGTGGGGTCGAGGAGAAGTGGTGTCAAGAAAGTGGTGTCAAGGACAAAGTGGTGTCAGTGGTTACCATGACAACACACACCTGGTCCTCCAATGTCGGGGACATAAGAAGAGGGAGGATCTGATTGAAGAGCGCTGCCGCCCCAAATTCCCTCGCTTTGTCCGTAATCTGTCTCATTGCTGCTTTTCTCATGGGGGGAGTACCGTTCTTAATCTTGAGTAGGAGCTTCATTATCTTCCGTTCCTGTGCAGAGAGTGGTGTGATAGCATCTGTTGCTATGACAACAGAGAGTAGTGTGATAGCATCTGTTGCTATGACAACAGAGAGTGGTGTGTTAGCAGTCTGTTGCTATGACAACAGAGAGTGATAGCAGTCTGTTGCTATGACAACAGAGAGTGATAGCAGTCTGTTGCTATGATAACAGAGAGTGGTGTGATCTGTTGCTATGACAACAAGCGGGATGTGTGTGTGTGTGAGTGTGTGTGTCACGTGCGTCACGTGTGTCCCTACCTTGAGCTCCTCTGGTGAGAGAGTATCCTCATCTACTTCCGTCAGGAGCTTGTCAAAGTACTGGATATCCTCCTGTTTAAGGAAGGGCAGATTCCCGCCCTGGGGCTGATCGTTGAACGACTTGACTGTCTTGTCCTCTATCTGAGTAGGGGATGAACAGTGGTTTTACCAGTTCATAATCCATGGTAACACAACCTACTCTCCATGACAACAATACCGAATCTCCATGACAACACAACAGATTCTTTCTAAGAACATTCATAACATGTTGACATGTGCTGCCATGACAACGCACCTGAATCCTGAACCCTGTCTGAACGAGCGGTGTGGGAGTCTGCTGTAGTCTCCGAATTGGAGTTCTGACCGGGGCATAATTTGCAGGGGGGTCGAGAATCTTATATCCCTCAGAGGGGAAGATAGCGTCCAGTTCATCGTCAGTCAGCGCTCTGTTCCGCTCATCAATCTCCCTCTCCCATCTTGTGGGAGGTTGTTACTAGATGTTAGTGGATTCTAATCGAGACCATTAATCGTGACTTTGGTTCTTACATTCCCCTGTCTCTTATCTCATGTATCAACTTCCCCCTCCCTTTCCTACCTGTAAGCCTGCATCTGTTCAGGTGTCATTGACGCCAGCTGCCCAGGTGTAGGTGTTGCCATACCCATGGCCATCATGCCCGCAGGTGTCACGCCCACCCCCGGTCCAGCAGGAGTAACACCTGCTCCAGCTGCAGCGGGTGTTGTTCCCCCGCCGCCAGCGGGAGTTTGCCCGGAGGGGGTTTCATCCCAGCGGGACTTCCTCTTGCTGGATGCTCCTGCAGGTGTTGCAGAGGGGGTGGCTTGTCCGGGTGTCTGCCCGGGTGTCATGCCATCGTCACCGCCCCTGTCTGTGCGTGGTGTCTCTAGCCACCCACTGGCGTGTCCCGGTGTCTCGGATATGTCCGCCCGGGGTGTCTCGTCCCACCTGCGGGGGGTGTTACCATGGTGACTATGTGGTAACCATGGGAACTATGGGTTATGATATGTGTAACATGGTAACAATGATGTGTAACTAAGACTGTCTAGCCATGGTAACAGTGGTATTAACCTGTGTCTCCTGGCTGTTGATCCCGGTGTCATAGCACCAGGTGTCGCATGTCCCGGTGTCATGGCGGTGTTATAGGACGGTGTTGCTTCCCATGCTCGGGTTGAGGGTGTCATGCCCGGTGTCTCACTTCCTTTCATCCGACCCGGCGTCTCCTCCCATCCCTTCTGTCTCCCGGGTGTCTCCTCCCATCTTGCTGCACTGGGTGTCTGTGGATAGAGAGGGGATGAGTCTCACTGTTTGAGATCATGTGAAACAGGGTCAATCTCACTTCTCAATGAGAGGTATTGGATAGTGGTTGCCATGGTAACAACTGACCTCTGAGTCCCAAGTTGAGGAGGGTGTCATTGCTGTCCCTGAGCTCCCTCCTGCAGTGGGTGTCTTGCTCTTGTCAGCTGTGTCAGCTGCTGGAATACTCACATCCCATCTGACGGAGGAGGAGAGGGTTACATGATCATACCTTATATGGGATAATCGATTTAGAGATCAATTATTAGTGAATTGTTGTTTATCTAACCGTCTTTTCTTCTTCACTGGTTCTGGTTGTACTGTTAACGTGCCTTCCTTTCTCTTCTCGGTTATTTGTTGCCGTATAGCATTCTGCAAAGTGTTGTCATGGTAACACAACATGGTAACACAACATGGTAACATGTTACCATGGTAACATTGACAAATACTCACCCCATCTTGTGCTAGTCTCTTCTCTTTCATCACATCAGAGTAAGTTCTCTGTGAGGGATCGGGGGTTTTGCCCCCGTCTGCAAAGACGTCAGCACGGGCAGGGGAGATCAGCATGTTCCGAAACCGCTGCTGATACTCGTTCTGCCGATCCACGATACGTTTCCGCCGAGTTTCCGCAAATGGGTCGTCAGCAGCGCCCTATTATTATACGGAGGTTGGAGTAAGATATAGTATAGACTTTCGAGTCATGCTGTCATTCTTAACTGAATTCCAGTTCATTTCTCAGTAGTCAGATACTAGTAGTCAGTTACTAGGACACTTGGCATGATTTCGAACAGTTTCCTCTCACTCACATCTCCTGCCCTGGCAGCATCCTCCTTTAGACTGGCAATGTTCCGTCCCATGTGTTCGGGAGTCTTGCCATAGTCGTCCTCGTCCACAGCATGTGGCCCGGCCGGGGTCTTGTCCAGGGATGTCATGTAGTCTCCGGACCCCCTGTGGAAGGGAGTGGGGATGAGAGGGGAGAGGGTATAGAGAGGAGAGGGGGAGTGAGGACTGAGGAAGAGGGAATGATAGGGGGAATGGTAGAGGGAATAGTTGAGGGACGTGATACAAACAGGGGGGACTCCCCACTAGGGGGAAGACAACTTACAGTCCAGGAGTACCGTAGATATCAGCATCGTACTGTCCCTTCCTGCCAAACGCAACCTGAGAGAATTTGATCACTTGAAACTTGAAAGAAGTAACCCCCAGACATAGGTTTCGCCGGCGACTCAATTACTAGAATTCGTATTCCTCATCAGGATAGACAATATGACTAATGACTATGGTTGGAGAATGCTTGCCGTCCCTCTTTGCGGTTATCCCCGCCATAATTATGTGCATACTGCATATCCTATAGTAGTAGTAGAATGTATGATGGCCGATGGGGGGCGGAGAATATGCGTTCTGGAGAACTTGGCCAAACTCAATTACATTCCCTCTCTCTCACATTTCTAATGAGGTCACTCTATCCGTCAATCACAGTTGTCAATATGTTTCGTGTTTTATATATATATCTTTGCAAGTTAAGACCCGCAACCAATAGCCATGATACAATGCGACCTCTCTTATGTGTTTGTGTAATACTTTGTTCAATTATTTCAACAATCCTCAAACTATATTTTCATTGTCGTTAGCTTTATAAAGGAGCACTTACGCAACGAACATGAATCAACTATACACTATACAATGCAATGTGTACACTGTACACACAGGACAAACTCATCTCTCAACATTGCTGAATCATTCGTTACTCTAGATACTTAGATCTGCGTCACTGCTATACAATGTACATTGTGTATGAGAAGCTCATAGTGTGCTGCCGTGACTTGTTTGTTGTGTACGTTGGGTGTTGTGAAAGTTTTACTGTGTATATCTAGCACGGAGACCGATGAAAGGCTATTTCGGGGAAACTTCAATCCAGAATCCAGAGCTGTTTTCTCCATCTCCAACTCTCAACCCAGTAACTGAGTGATTGTTTTATAGCTCCATTTCCATGTTGATTGTTGAGTACAATGTACACATCACATCAGCTGCAGTAGTGCATCAGTTAGAAAATTCCAGAGCGTTCCACGGAATTGTTAATATCAGTTCGCCTGGCAAGCACACACTCGAGTATACTGCGTGCCAAATCGCTTTGACTTTGCTTCTATCTATCGAATGTGATGCGTCAGCAGGTTGGGTGAATGTACACTTTCGCATTATCTGCTTCTGGTCGCTTGTCTATTCATAATCAACAATCGTTTGTACACATCAGTTTTCATCGTGATTTTCGATTATGTACAAGTGCCCAATGTTCAATGTAAACATTTCTACACGTCAGCACAATTTCTACACGTGAAACGTGTAACACTAATAGCAATCGCCCCTAGCTATGCTCAAACCGGGTCATGTTGCAGCCGTGGTCACCCGATCCCCCCTCGGCACTCGGTCCCAACACTCCTCCACTGAAACAGCCGCCCCAATCATCCTCAACTTCCAGGACTCCAAATCTGCGTACGCGTCCAAGGGAACACTCGAGCTTCTCCGTAACAAGTGGGTGCTCTGGTTGTGCGGGAGCAACTTCATTGTGAACAACAATGAGAAACTACTGAAACTGTCCCGCACCGTGTTCCCCAAACGAGTGTTTGATAGCATCATGAGGCTCACGTTTTACGGTCAGTTTGTGGGAGGAATCGATGTGGAGGACCTGAGACCGAAACTGGCTCACATGCAGAAGTTTGGCGTGAAGCCAATACTCGACTACTCGGTGGAGGCAGATCTCAAGGAGGATAATGACGATGAAGTGGCGGAAACTGTTGTCATGGATACCAAGTTTAAACGTGACGACATCTCGGCGACGCGCGACGCGCATAATCCAGTAGCACGTGCGTATCCGTACAAAGGAGAGGAGAGCTGCGAGGAAAATCTACAGATATTCCTAGACTGCCTGGAGACTGCCAGTGAAGTGTGTGACAACAATGCATTCTGTGCTATCAAAGTGACGGGTCTTGGCAAACCGAATGCGTTGTTGGAGGGATCCCAATTTCTGGCGAGTGTCCGAGACATCTTCACCACGTACTCGGAGACATTCCATGATACAGTTCCCACGTACATCTACCTCCCTGCCCTGCCCAAGGACGTGCTCGGACCCCGTCCCCCACTCGCACAACGCCGCATGACACGTGACAGTTTTGACAGGTTGATGGCGAGTATTGGGGTGTCGGACACGGCCGATATGTTCACTCAGATGGAACCTGACAGTGAGGGAAGGGTGAGGTATCACAAGTTCAGGGAGATTTGCATGCCAGGGAAACCCCACCAGCCACTCTACTCACTCCTCACCAAACACTCACTCCTCACCCCAATTAGTAGTGATCATCTGGACGCTCTGGATAGGGTCCAGGATCGGCTGTTTCAGTTGGGAGACCGGGCTCTGGAGCTTGAGTCCAAGTTGCTTGTGGACGCTGAACAGACTTACTTCCAGCCCGTTATAGATTTCATGGCAAACAAGATGATGCGAAGATACAACACCCAGAACACTGTGGTTTTCAATACTTATCAGTGCTACTTGAAACACACTCCCTCACAGCTCATATACGACGCAGAGAAAGCTAACTCACTGGGATACAAGTTCGGTGCAAAGTTAGTGCGGGGTGCGTACATGGAACAAGAGCGGCAGCGGGCTGCCCAGCTGGGCTACGAGGATCCCATATACGGAGACAAGGCGCTCACTAACTCCTGCTATCACAACATGTTTGAGATTCTACTAAAGCAGATAGAGCAAGGAAAGTGTGAGGCTATGATAGCGTCTCACAACGAGTTCAGTATTCAGTACGTGGTTGAGAGAATGCGGCAGAATGGCATCGACCCCGCCACAGGGGGCATCTACTTTGGTCAACTGCTCGGCATGTGCGATCAGGTCACGTATTTGCTGGGTGCGGGCGGATACTGCAGTTACAAATACGTGCCGTATGGCCCTATAGAGGCGGTACTGCCGTATTTATCGAGGAGAGCGTACGAAAACAAGGGAATGTTGCAGGGGAGCAAGAAGGAGATTGATCTGTTGCGGGGAGAGTTGAAAAGGAGGAGATGGGGACTGGGGAAATAGATAATCAGACTGATTTACTATTTCCAAAATATACGATTCGCAGCAGTTATTCCATCTTGACAGAATACATGGGAAATCAGTGACATCTCAGTGACAATATGTTCGATTACCAACACAGAATTTAACGTGACCTCTCTTGCGAGAACTCATCTCAAATCCACAAGCAGTGTTATTTAAAATCTGATGTTTATTTTCCCTCTAGTAAACTGGATGTTTTCAAAGTTTATTTTCAACACTTACCTTACTTCCCGGCTCATTTTCTGTCGCTGCACTATTCTTCGCTTGTATTGCTCTAACTTGTGCCTCAATTTCTGAAAAATGTTCCACATGTCACAATTCCCGACTTTTGAGGTGATTCTAACGTCACGCGCGATCGACATTCATGAAAAAACAGAGTTCTGCGGCGCGTTGAGATTCTCTTATTCTCGCGCGCGAGCAAAATTTCTTGTTCGCGCGGATCGGATAAATTGCTTCAGTCCGCGCGTTACAAAACTAACACAACANAGCTCAACAGGAAAATGCACAAATTTTGAAATAACCGTTCAAATATCCCATAAAATGATGTATTTGGACGTAGCAGTCCAAGGAAGCGTAATAGGCATTCAATTCCACCGTAGATCGATTCAGCGTCCAAAATTACCTGGGAATCAATTGCATTCATGTGAAAATGGAGCAAAAATTATTTGGTCATTTTTCTCATGAGTGTTTGGATCAATGTACCATGAGCACAGAATTCAGCTTTCTGAGTGTCGATTTCAGTGCTCTCAAAACATCACAAAACTACTTTTGAGTTGACCAATTGTCATACTAGCCATCTCTCCTATACCTATACTACACATAACAGCCCAATGCATTGTCAGCTAATGCCTACATGGGCCGTGAGACCATGCCCAAATAACGAAATTTGACCATGCATCTGATTTAGCAAAATCAATGGGACACACACCTGAAGGCTCAAATTTTTTTAACGCCAAAATAAACTGGAAACAAGTGTTTCTGGACTATTTTTGAGCGTAGAGTCCGAATTTGGAGGAATTTTGGGGCTAGCTCAACAGGAAATTGCAGAAATTTTGAAATAACTGTTCTAATATCCCATGAAGTAATGTTTTAGACGTAGCTGTCCAAGGAAGTGAGATAGACTTTCAATTCCACCGTAGATCGATTCAGCGTCCAAAATTACCTAGGAATCGATCGCATTCGAGTGAAAATCGAGCAAAAATTATTTGGTCATTTTCTTCATGAGGGCATGGATCAATGTACCATGAGCACAGAATTCAGCTTTCTGAGCGTCGATTTCAGTGGTCTCAAAACACCACAAAACTACTATTGAGTGGACCAATAGTCATACAAGCCATGTCTCCTATACCTATACTACACATAACAACGAATTGTATTATCAGCAAATGTCTACATGGCCCGTGAGACCACGCCCAAATCACGAAATTTGACCATGAATCTGATTTAGCAATTCAATGGGACACACATCAGGAGGCTCAAAATTTTTTAACGCAAAAATAAACTGAAAACAAGTGTTTCTGGACTATTTTTGGGCGTAGAGTCCGAATTTGGAGGAATTTTGGGGCTAGCTCAACAGGAAAATGCACAAATTTTGAAATAACCGTTCAAATATCCCATGAAATGATGTATTTGGACGTAGCAGTCCAAGGAAGCGAGATAGGCATTCAATTCCACCGTAGATCGATTCAGCGTCCAAAATTACCTGGGAATCAATTGCATTCATGTGAAAATCGAGCAAAAATTATTTGGTCAATTTCCTCGATGAGTGTACCATGAGCACAGAATTAAGCTTTCTGAGTGTCGATTTCAGTGGTCTCAAAACATCACGAAACTACTTTTGAGTGGACCAATAGTCACACAAGCCATCTCTCCTACACCTATAGTACACATAACAGCCCATTGCATTATCAGCTAATGCCTACATGGGCCGTGAGACCACGCCCAAATAACGAAATTTGACCATACAACTGATTTAGCAAAATCAATGGGACACACACCTGAAGGCTCAAATCTTTTTAACGCCAAAATAAACTGGAAACAAGTGTTTCTGAACTATTTTTGAGCGTAGAGTCCGAATTTGAACGAATTTCGGAGCTAGCTCGGCGGAAAGATGCTGAAATTCGAAGTCAAGAGCACAAAACTCGCAAAAGTAACAAACTGAGATTCATTCCACTCACCATCATGGGTCTTCGGAGCAGTCATTTTTCGGCTAAAATAGAATAAGTGTGTTAGAACATGGTTATTGTAGTATTAAATAATGTTATTATAGATCTTGTTATCGATCACATAGGTCACAGTGTATGATCAATAAGTGAATAGCGGAGAAAAGAGTTAGATTCAAAATAACTACCAAAACCATCATCAATCAGAACTAACACTATGCAAAGATGGGAAAATAAAGGGTTAAAACTATCAAAGTCTAATCTTGTAATCATTCGATAATTCTGAAATTCTTGTAAATATATCATGATAAAATTAATTCAATTACATTCCAGTTTAAAAATCGATCCCGAGTAAGGTTCTGTCAAATTAAGCTTGGTGTCCGGCACCAAAATTTCAAAATCTGAATATCAAGAGCCTCCCTCCCAATACAAAGATGGGGAAGAAAGAGGAAATGACGGCAAACAGGGTTAGAGCAGGTTAACAAAGAGGGGGAGGAGAGCCTAACATTTACCACATGCATTCAGAGCTAAGTAAGGGGTGGTTAAAACACAATGTTCTCCACATAGATATTATCATCACTGCTAAATCCCGAGTTACTTTCCAAGAGATCCAGCTTCTGAATGACTGTGTCAATGTCTGGTCTCTTAACAGGGTCTACCTGCGGTGATTACTCGCGATTAGTGATCAGAGATCAGTGATCGGTTCAAAAATCAGTGACCGGTGATCAGTGATCATCAAATGATGAAATAACCTTCATCTCACGGATATTTAAAATTCGATAAAGATTTCCAAAGAAAGTAAATAACTCTTCACACAAGTTACCTGCAGAATGAACTCTATGAAGTCGATCATTCCCTGAGAATAGGGAACCACATCTGGGTATCGGAGATGTCTGCCCATGACGGCCAGCGCTATACTCCCTCCCTGTTCGCAACTTGTCCACTCAAACGGAGACCGTAGAAACGCCAGCTCGTAGAGAGTACAGCCCAGTGACTGAGGGAGGGGGCTGTTACTGACTCTCAGGTTGCGAGAAAGCGATACTACTTCTTGGAGGTACAGATTCTGCTGGCCCCATGTGTTACAATACGAACCAGCTCATATGGATATCATCTTACCCAAATGTCCACCTTTTCATCAATGACACACTCACTGGGCACTTCAAACAGCTCTGGTGCTCTGTACGGTAGAGTGCTTCGTTCTGCTGCCACGTCCTGGAGATGATTGAGAACGGTTTATTTTGGGTTTATTTTGGGTTTATTTTGAGGTGGTTTCTGTTTGTGGCCCCTCCTCAACCGATATCTATGGGTTAGCTCAGATAAACTGAGGCACAACTGTGACTTCTCTTCTGATTATGACAGCGAAATTATGTTATATCTCAAAGGGAAGCATTCATTTAAAACTTATTAATACGAAATTCGTATTACGAATGTTAACTGTTGCTGTTACTACACATTTTACACCTCGTATTAACAACCTGCATGGCTATGGCTTCCTTCCTTGAGGTGATCTTGCATCTCCCTTGAACTACAGACCCAAAATCCATGAGTAGTGTGCTACCCTCGTCAGTTAGAAGTACATTCCCTGTGAAACTGAATGTCAGCACTCACAATGAGACAAAATAGTGAAGCAAAGTACCACTGGTATATCCAGCTTATGCATATCCTTTTCAGTGAATTGTATGACATGCATCCATTGATCTAACATCTATACTACCTGGTTTGACATCTCTGTGAGCCAAGGGTCCACTAGGATAATTGTGCATGACATGCAGTGCCCTACAAATACCCCTCATTAGGGAGTAGATTGTCCTCTCTTGGATTGAGTTGTTTGATTCAAGTCTTTTATTGATCAAATCAAGAAGAGATCCATTCTGGAAGAATGGTGATATGAATAATCAGATTTCCACAAAAACCCTGAACTATGATTCTTGTAGTAATGAAACAACATGCTCCAAAAATGACTTACCTTGTAGTAAGGCAGCAACAGGCTGATTTCAGTGATATTCTTGTGTCTCACTATACAATAATCAAGAAGTGGGATGATATGTGGAGAGGCAAAGAGCTTATAAAACTTGATCTGAAAGTTAATTAAGTGAGGCAATAAAGGACTTGAGGAATAAGAGTTCTCTGTAATGCGATGACATTTTCAACACAACCCTTTGAGACATTCTACCTCATCCTTGATTTGGGCCACTTGATCATCTTCCTGTGCTAGCAATCTCTTAACAGCATACAGCTGTTTGGTCTTCAGATCTTCAGCCAACTGAATGTAGCTGAAACCTCTGAAGTTAAAAGCAGTTAAGAGTAATGTGTTGAAATGAATTCAGCTCAATTCTCTGTCATAATCAACCCACCCTTCTCCAACTCTATGCAGAAGTTTCAGGTAGAACCCATTAATTACCAATGTTTCTTGCTTTATACAAGAACAAAGCCAGCCACCCATGAACCATTCCCTGAGGAAAATTGTACAGGTACAGGCTATGTGATTGATTTATCAAACTATAAATTATCAATAAGTAGAATTGAACAAGTAAGATAGAAAATGAACAATTAAAAATAAAGAAATGTAAATGTTATTATTATTCCAATTTTAAAAATGACTACTGATATATGAATTCAAAATTTATTTTTCTAATCAAGTAAGTTAATCTTTGTGCATGTGTTGTTCAGCTAACGCTTTCGCATTTCACAGCTGCTCGCATTTTCAGTTAAAAGTTCAGTTTGTCTCGCGTGCTGCAATATTATTTAATATTGCGCCGCGCGGGAAATGGGCAATCTGCACTTCTCGCGCGCGCCGCAGCGTTGCCTCCATCCAATTCATTTTTGATGTTCGATGTATGTCACTTGTCTATCGATCCTCATTGCATTGATTTACTGCAGCTAGACATGCATGCGTTGTTTTCGAAGGTACACAAATAGAGTACGCTCATTTTATGCAAACGGTTACCTCATAACATACAATATCATTTGCCCTTAGCCAGCAGAAAGTATTTACAATTTACATCATATTTACAAGATAGGATATATTGATTGTTCTGACAAATACACAATTTACAGCACAAGAATCTGATCTGTGACTTTCGACTGTTATTTTACAATATGAGGAGGTTTTCTCCACCTCCTAAGTCAAGCTCTTTCTGCCTGGATTCGAGAAGGGATTTCTTGCACGCAAGCAACTTCTGTAGATCCTGCCACATTATCATTTGAGCAACATTTGGCGAGTGTTGTTCTCGAACCGTCTTCTGTTTGGTGCGCAGAGCCTGATCAATGGCATATCAGATCACTGTGAAATGGAGACTGCATGTCACTTATTACAACTAGTGAGGTGAAGAAAGGGAGAGGTGGACGCACCTTCCCTAGGTTATCTTGCTCCTGAATCTTGCGATTGTACTGCTCTCTGAGCGATGTCTTCCTAACGGCCGGGTCAGGGTTCTTGTAAACAGCCAACTCCCCGTCCACCTTTTGTTGCTCTGCCTCCAACAACTGAAACAATAGCAATAGCAAACAGTGTGAAGAGTGATATCACACTCTCATGTGTAACGTGACAATTGCAATAGCGAACAATCGAACTGTGTCCCCCACACCTGTTTAGAGTGCATGAGAAAGTGGTGTTTGCTCTCCTCAGCTTGGGCAGTCTCTCTCAATCCCCTCACTTCCTGATCCAAGTTCTGTAGATTGGATCCCAGGCTAGCGGATAGACTGTCGTATTCAGTCTTCTTCCTGGCGTACAATACAGTGTTGCTCCCTCCTAATCACAACATTAACCAAATAAGAAACTGCTCCTTCATAATCTACTCACTGTGCATGAAGCTGCTCAAGCTCGTGACATTTGCTACGCAACGGTCTCAACTCCTTTATAACTGGAGCGAGAGCAGCTTTCTTATCCGATATCATCTGATTCAACTTGTCGCTCTGCGGAAGGGAAACACGATCAGACACTTTACAACATGAGACTGAACAGTTGCAATTCTATTTGAACATGACACAACTCAGCCCCTACCATATCAGACATATCCTCCAACAGTTGTCCCTTCTTGTTGTCAGCGTCCCCTTTCTGTGCTGATATCATCTCTAGTTCATCCTGAGCATCAGTAAACCCTGATATACCACGCTCCTTTTCCATGTTATTCTGAAAATAACATCAAATAACATCAAGTGTCATGGAGGTAACGTCAAATGTAGCGAAGCTAAGCAGCGCCGCGCACGCGCAATGCATCGTCTACCAGAATGCTATCAATAGTACGATTAGTGTGCGCTATGTGCGGAAAAGGGTACAATTTCAGCGCTAGTTGTGCGCGCCGCGCTGTTCACTTAGCGAAATTCCGCCGCTCACGTTCATGAAATAGTTAACGAGATCATGCAAATTGACATCATTATGACTTACAATGGTTTGTTTAACATCGTTATACTGTGACTGTAAAATATCAGCTGTCCTCGATAACACACCAACTTCAGCTCTCACATCAGCGACCTGTTATAGAGAAAAACAGTGTGAGGAATTCGGCTCAAATTGCCGGAATGTTCGAATTGGATTGGTTTAAAATATATCGCAATCTTACCTCAGCTCTCTTTGCCTTGTACACATTTCCCTTGTTCCTTATCATCCCAATGTATTTCTTGAACTCCGGTCCAGTGAGCACTTCTTCTGCACCAGTGACACGCATCTCTTCCCTTTTCTTAGATAACTCCGCCTCAACTTCTGTCCACTGAGTGAGTGTTGTGAGGGGTGTGTGTGGTGCAATGTGGTGTCAAGGGGTGTTGTCAGTGGGTGTGGTCAGAGAGAAGATTAGATGTGTCAACATATAGTGTCAACAGAGTTAACATGTATTCAGTTACACGCGATGATATATCATCATAAACACAGGGCAAATGTGCAATTATAATGTGTGATAATGGTGAATGTTCCTAATCATACCTCATTAGTGCATTCCTTTAGTTCCTCAGCCAGTGACTCTTTCTTCCTAGCAATCATCATAGCCTGCATTGGGAATAACTGGTGTCAGTTCGTTCCCTTGGTAACAATAACCATGACAACACCACACATTCCCATGACACCAACCAAATTACAGTGCGAATGAATATTTACCTGTTTTCTGAACATGACCAGCTTATCATCAGCATTATCAGTTTTACTCATTCGCTGCTGATGCATCTCATTCAGCTCGGATTGTAGTTCCTGTGCTTTTTCCAACAATTCATCAATATCATCTTCTGACAATGCCGGTTCTAGTAGCACTTTCTGCAGGCAGGAGTAGAGGAGTGTTATTCCCACAATGTGTTCCCACAATATGTTCCCACAATGTGTAACCTTCCCTTCTTTCTCCCCAAACACCCCTTGTAACCCCCCCTTGTAAATCCCCCTAGGTAACTTCATTCCCCCTCCCCTTTATATACCAGTCTGTCATACTCCCCA
>CAMPET010000181.1:2677-15221 GCA_946803715.1 Beroe ovata | reverse complement strand
CGCTCCCTCACAAACACACTGCCCCATCACGCCGCCCTCTCACTGACAGACTGCCCCATCACGCCGCCCTCTCACTGACAGACTGCCCCATCACGCCGCTCCCTACCTTTCAGCTGAGCGAGGAGGCGCTGTATCTTGCTCTCCGCCACCTGGACTGCCGCTTTCTGGCTCTGCCGCTGCTCAGCTATACTTGCCTGGCGCTCCTGCTCTCGCCTGAGACTCCTGGCGCCGGCTAGGAGCTCACTCATGTTAGCCATCGACTCAACCTTGTGGGAGAAAGGGGGTTAGGGTAACCTATATAATACGGGGCAGATAATAACATATTGCTGCAGAACGCAGGTAGTGTACATTGTACACTGTTAAACATGCACATTGTACATTCGTGTACATGTACATTGTACATTGTACATTGTTGTACATGTACATTGTACATTCGTGTACATGCAAATCATACATGTTGTAGTACATTTTCCAAGTCATCAAGATTGTGTCACACTTACCCTGGCTTTCTTTCTCTCGATAGTTTTGACAATCTGATCATGTTCTTGCTCCATCTGACTGATATCTCTCTTGATATCGGCAGCTGTATACTTCGTGTTCTTCAGCTTGTCTGTGGCCTTGTGAACTGTCTTGAACTCTTCCACAAGCTCTAGATACTGAGAGAGA
Organism: Beroe ovata; assembly: GCA_946803715.1. NCBI lineage: Eukaryota > Metazoa > Ctenophora > Nuda > Beroida > Beroidae > Beroe > Beroe ovata. Next base: position 14,555 of record CAMPET010000181.1, on the reverse strand, counting down.
GAGGGAGAGGATACGTGATCGAGTGTCAGTAGAGTGTCAGAGATACAGAGTGATGGTCAGTATCACGTGACTACACGTGACCACACATACCTCATTGTGTATTTTGTCTACTTCATCATCCTGCAATATTTCCGGGGGAATGTCCACTTTCACTAGATACCTGGATTAAACACTGGATTATACAGAAACCCTCATTTAGGTCAGCTATGAGAAGTTGGATAGAGTATGGAACTGGGGTATTGTATAAAGTAGTGTACAGGGTATCATGGACATTGCATTACGTAATACGTATGTGACATGTGCATGATAGAACTATACATTGTACAATGTACATTTTAGAATATGCATTATGCATCTTCGTCTCTTATCTGGGAAGTTCTTGATTATGCCCTGATTATACTGGAACTCTGACTGTATACAACTAGTGTATACTAGTGTATACAACTACTGTATACAACTAGTGCATACAGTATGTATACACTATACACTGACTATACATTCAGTATACATCATCGCTTCGTACCTAGGGCATGTTTAAAAGTACACAATACGGGCGTATACATCGTGTATACTCAGGAGAAATATTGAAAACTTCGTGTATACATCGTGTATACATCATGTATACATCATGTATAATACATCGTGTATACCTCGTGTATACCTCGTGTATACACTCTTCTTCCCCTTCTTCTTTCTTCTTCATGACAAGAGTCATGACACGAGTCCCTCTACACTCAGCTATCAAGTGACTACTCTCACATACGACTCGATACACTCAATTATCGAGTGACAACTCTGAAACTCACTTCCCGAGGTATGCCCGTGTTTTCAGCATCTCCACACTTGGCAAGAGCCAGGCCAGGGTCTGATACACCACGCTCCGCTCCCCAGTGATGATCCCTGCTTGGAACTCCTGGACACTGCAGTCCGGCGTGTACTTGAGTACGGAGAGAAACTTGAGCATCCTGTGTGCCATGTCCTCCGGCGTTTCCTCCCTCAGATCAACTGCGTTCTGTGGGGATAGTGTGTGTGTGTGTGTGTGTGTGTGTTTNTGTGCGTTTATGTGTGTGTGTCTGTGTCTGTGTCTGTGTCTGTGTCTGTGGGTGGGTATGCGTGTGTGTGTGTGTGTGTGTGTGGGTCTGTGTGTGTCTGTGTATGTCAGTGAATTACAGACAGGATCACACACTCCTGTCCAATCAAACACTGACACGTGGTCTAGTCCACTTTTCCCGCTCAACAGCTCATGGAAGAGAACTATCAAGTTCTACAGCGGACCATAGATAGGGCTCAGAGTAAACAATACCTCATAACTCCCCACAACACAGGGACTGGGGTCTGATGACGGAGCTCAGCACTTACCGACGGCTCAATGTAGGTGAAAACATCGTTCAGAACTTGCAAAAGTTGGAGAGGTTCCAAGTTATCGAAACTGATAATGTTGAATGTCTTGTTGAAGGGAGGCTTACAGAGGATTTCAACAATTGATTTCACCTGTTCAGCCATGGCTATGGGATATGATTGGTAAAAACGTGCAGAACGTGGGGAGGGGTAACTAGAGAAAGTGGGAAGTTGGGCACAGGGGAAAATTGGAAGAGAGGGGGACACACACACACACAAGAAAACTCGGGTAGCATTCTCAAAATAGCAATAGAATCAGTCAAACTTTAGCACACATAAATCCCCTTTAGTTATCAAAACTTAAACTGCTTTAACATATCTTAATCACTTATCAAATCTGTCAATTGGTACCTAATAATAACAGTGACATTAAAAAGGATTTAAAACTGAACTTAAAATGGAATATCAATGTATGCTGTACATGTATCACATGTCGAATCCTTGCTCCGGACATAACATGTTCCCCTCCCTTGATCTAAAACACGAGCAAAACCAGCAACTCTTGTATCTGTGGTCATGTTCACTTCTTGGATGCTGTCACGTAGTGATATAACACTACCTGAGGGGGCAAGAATAGCGAGATCTACACATGTGTTACTGACAATACTCAATGAAAACACTTACAGCAGAAACTCAAAACACTGACAACAAGAATTGACAACACTGACAACAATCACTGACACCACGCACTGACACCACTCACCATTGTAAAAAGGACCACGCCCAGAGAGTTACAGAGCATCGCCAGCTGCTCGTCAACCTCCATGCCTAGAGAGAAGAAAGTGGTTGCTAGGGCGGTTACCATGGTAGTTACCAGAGTGGTCACTAAGGTGGTTGCTAGAGCGGTTCACAGATATCACAACAAGAACTCAGTGAAAACACGAGATTTCTAATAAATAAAAACCGCACATCGAATTTATTCATCCTCCAACTCCTGAATGACAGTTTTCTCTGACACGTACACCCCATCCAAGAATTTCCTGATATCCTTGTTCTTGACAGTGGTTGATTGCTGGATCAGAGCAGCAGATCGGCTCACAGACTCGATATCATTTCCCTCGACCATGATCTCGTCCTTGTTACCGGTCTGTTTACACGTGACACCCGGCATGAGGTTCACCCTCCTCACAAATTTCTCCCCCAGGAAATTGTGCACCTCCACTTGTGTGTGGTCGTTGATAATGTTGATGTTGATGGGGAAATGGGCATACACCGATTTCATCTTGTATTTGTATCCCTGTCTCACTCCCTTGAACATGTTGTTGATGTGAGAGCAGATGGTTCTCACACATGCCACGGCCTTCCTGGTGGGGAACCAGACCCTTATCTCGATCGATGTCTGTTTGAGTGTCAGTTCACATTGCAGGTGCTTGAAGCTCTTCCGCAGCTGGCCTCGGGGTCCGTCAACAATAACAATCCTCCTGTCAATCTTAACCTTGCAATCCTTGGGGATGGGGATGGAGTCACTAGCACTAATCTGCTTCATGGCCCTAGAGAAAGAAGGGGTGGTTAAGCTGTTGAATATTTTCATAACATTCTTCAATATTCAACTAAATCAATTCATCATCATTCAACCATTTCAGATGAAAACAAATAAAATCACTAAGTTTATGATAAATAAAAACAAATCATGTTCATTGTTTCTTGCTAGTCAAGATGCCATCCCATTTGGTTTGGAACCATTTCTGAGCTTCTTCTTTGGTGACCTTCTGTTTGGGTCCTATCCTAGTCTTCCTTGCTCTTCTGTATCTTACCCTGTACCCTGGTCTGCCCAGTACAACGTAGAAGTCCATACCATAAATACCAATGCTCGGGTCATACTTGATTCCCAAATCGATATGCTCATCAATACCAAATCCGAAGTTACCCTCGTCAGAGAAACACCCTTTCCACAGCTCAAACTCCTTCACTTTCAGACCTCGCTCCAAGATTTCCTCTGCTTTGGCTCCTCTCACTGTACACCAGCAAGATATCTTCTCATTACGTCTGATACCAAATGATCTGACGGTGAANTTGTCCAGACAGCTGTTCCAGCACTTTGGCTGCACGCGTGAGTCTGTCACCTGATTCACCTACACAGATGTTCAGACACAGCTTCTTGATGCTGATATCCTTCATAGGGTTGGTCTTTTCGGCTGCCATGGCCTGGAAAAACATGTTTATCATTGCAAGAATGCAAATATGCAAAGGAGTGCATCAGAGAATTAAATTAGTCAAGAGGTAAGGAGAAGTCAGGTAGTAATGAGTCATAGTAATGAGAAAATAACATGTATGTACATTAGAATTGCACATTTCAAAAATGATTTACCAAAGAAATAAAATACTCTGTATTCGATTTGTATGTGTTCAAGATTTACAGATTCAAACAGTAATTAAAATATTCACAGATTCTTTCAAAGCGCCACCATATCAATAACTTCATCAGTCTTTTTGTAATTACAGCTTGATATCACTGGATAACAGCGACTTCATTTTAGAAAAGTAATATTTCATATCATGGTAAGTGCCTGTTGGAACACGGCAAGTTGCCTGGCAGCGTATATCTTCTGTTTCTCTGCATCTTTCTCCTTCTTACAATACTCATTAATGTTATCTACAGTTATTTTTCCTAAAATTCCACTGGCTGCAGCTTTTTTCTGTTCTCTAGATTCATAAAGTTGAAAAGCCACCTGATAGCATCACAATTAATTCTAGAAAGAAATGTATTTATTAGGCAGGATAGAATGATTTGTCATCAATAGACCAGAATATTATTTATTGTAACCTGTGCAGCAGTCAAGGTATTGAAAAAAGCCAATCCTTTCTCTCCAAAGTTTTCAGTTGCAAAATTTCCCAGTTTGTCTATCAACCTCCCTTGATGAGTATCACCAAGCAAGTTCTGAAGGAACCTCTCTGTCTCAGAGTTCATCTTAATGCTAACTTATAAGTCAAGTTAAGATGCTAACTTATAAGTCAAGTTAAGATGAACATTAATAGCAACAAATACCACAGTTAAGTGAATTTCAGAGATTTCAATTATAAGTTATAGGACTGACTTCATTAGAAAGGGCTTTACCAAGATGATGATTATAAATTTATAAATTATTGGAAAGCTCAGGGGCCTTTGCATACGATAATGGCTCAAAATAAATGCTAAAGCAGATGATGGAGTATTCAGCCAATTGAACGGCCCTCTTCGAGCGAAATAATACATTAGAAATAAATTAGTTTATCCCAATGTATCTAGGTATGAAATTGTATCTTGGTAATGTGCTTCAAAATTTAATAACTGAATTGAATTGGTAATATCAAAGAAAGTAAATAAATATGAATAATTTTTCATTTAATATTTTTTAATATTTCAATTTTCAAGAAATAAGGCTTAGTGACGTGCGCGCGCATGCTTCCTCATTAGCTAATAGCTTAAAAAGTTTAATCAAAGCTAGAATAATGCTTTGAACATTTTTTTCGCTCGCTCAAGCTATATTCACTGGCTGCCGATTTCAAAGACAGGGTGGCGCGCATTTTTTGTATGCTCAGTATAGCATGTCGTATGCGCGTTTGTGCACACGTTGCGCGCCCCTGTTCTACTCAGTGAACTGAAAAGTCAGGCTAGAAACCATGGAAACGCTCGGCCGCGGCGCGCGCGGAGTATTTCATGGGTCACGCAGCGCGGGAACAATGAGCGTTGCCTTGTCAGATGTTACCTGACCTGTTTCTCGCGGGCGCCTTCATCGAAGGCGCGCGCGAGAAACATAGACGATGGAGGTCAAATAAAATTTGACAACCCGTTGCCTGTTTTTTAAAAAATTGACAACAAAAATTATGATCACGTGTTCTGTGCTTTCGACGTCACTCATTCTTCCGTTAACAATTGAAATCTTAATTACTTACAAAGATGATTCAATGTACTGTTTGATTATAGTGCATACTCGTTCAGGCATTGCATTTTTGGCGCGTGCGCGCATTATCATTGTTCAATAATACAAGAATTTATTCTATTTCTTTATTCTATCTAAGAAATATTTGTCAACAAATAGCTATAGTAGTATATTGCTAAGAGTAACAGCTTGTGATTTCAAGAAATTAATTTTCGATCATATTTCGCCATGATTTCTGGTTCTATATCTGCCTAATTTTCAATTGTGTGAGCCGAAATCATACATATGTAGCTGAATTGAATTATATTTTTACAGCACAATATCAATGAACATAATATACATTTTTTGTTCTATAGAAAGAAATTGTCAATAAGAAGGTCTGAACCAGAAGACTTTCTGTTCCTTGATATGTATAACTCAATTCATATGTTATTTGTGTTAACAACCCATTGACTACGGCTGCACCTTCTACACCACCAAGTCAGGTGTGTTGAGGATTCGAAATATTCCCTTTTAGAAGTGGTGGGTCTATCAAAAGTTTCCAATACAGGATGGCAGATCCTAAAGTCCTGGCAGAGCAGTTCAGCAAAGCATACTATGAAACTTTTGATGGAAACCGACAAGCTCTTATCAATTTTTATGTGAGTGAGTTGACAAAGTTTTGTGAAGCTCTGATATTCTTCTGTCAATTCCCATAATCAAATGCTCAGAGCTCATCATATCTTGTTTCAGCATGATGGTGCGAGAATGACATTTGAAGGAGTAGAATTGGAAGGGAAAGAAAAGATAGCAGCAAAGATTGCTGGTAAAATTCGCTACAAGCTTTCATCAATCTGCAGCAAAACAATTGTATAGCAGCTTTCATGATATTTGGAGACTGAGTATATATATTATTGAAGTACACTCTGACCATTTCAGCTCTCCCATTCCAAGCAGTGCAGCATGTTGTCACCACTATTGATGTGCAGCCAATTCCGGGCGGTCAAGGAGGGAATATAATCATGGTCATGGGACAGCTCAAGGTAAAACTCCTGTTAATGAAAATCATGTTGTAAAATATAAACAATTTGTTTTAGTGTTGTTGAGTTGATTCAGACTTAATCATGTGACTGAAATATAATACTTAATTACATCATACCATACTGGAAGTTAATCTCTTCTACTAGTTGTAGTAGCTGAATTAGAACTGGAACATCACACCCTTAAATCANAAGTGCGACATTTGACCCCTCTTAGATACAAGTTCTCCCTTTCTATGCTTCCTTTAAACAGGGTTTATCATGGGATAACCGAACATGTCCTGTAACATGAATGTTCGGTTAATGATCGGTTAATGTTCGGTTATTGTTCGGTTAGCACTGGGCAGTGTCACGTGACCAGCGCACCTAACATGCACTTGTAGCTCATGCGGGCTGATTAGGAGGCTGGTATACACAGTACACTCACTATACAGTATACACATGGGTCGGTGTATCCTTTATTGTGCTGAATGATCTTGTGTAACGTTATGGTGCTTTCAGATTCACTCCCATATCTTAATTGGCGCTAGGTTCACATGAAATATTCCGGGAATTTATTTCAACAGCGCATTATTGACCTCTATTCTCGATATTCCTGCCAGTGTCTGTCTCATGACACTATAGATGACCTCGGTTATGTGCAAGTGGTGTCAATTGGGAAGCTTCTAGTTGCTTAGAACTGTGTAAAGGGGTATGGAGCATGGACACCTAAGGTGTCAACTGTCAAGCAAAACCATTTGTACTCTCCCTATACACCATCTTCCCCTTCAACAACTCCTACGTCATCGTGAACGAGATATTCAGACTGAGTCTTCACAACGGCTAACTCTCAAATCCGTGGTGAGTTAAATTTCACAGTGTATTGTCATGAACACTGTGTATACCACATACACACTACGCAGCCGTATGCTACTGTAAATCGTACAACATACACTGTATATACACTGTATATACTGTGTATACACATTTGTACTAACCCTAACCCTAACCCTAACCCTAACCCTAACCCTATACAGATACACACACACAGATACACACACAGATACACACACAGACTGTAAATCGTACAACATACACTGTATATACACTGTATATACTGTGTATACAGTGTACAATATACATTGTTTATTAGTGTATGCACTGTTCATTAGTGTATACACTGTTTATACTGATCCTAACAGATATACCACTGTGGTATACCCTGTATCCATGATATACACAGCATATGCCTTGTAATGTATAGTGTATTGTTGATACACTATATACCCTGTATCCATGACGAGGTTTTATTTCTTAGTTTCAAGAGCTGTGTGTGTGTGTGTGTGTGTGCGTGTGTGCGTGTGTGTGTGTGTGTGTTTGTGAAACCAGCAGAGTGCGATAAGACACTTATCACACACCCTAGTTCACTGCTATCAATTCGCAATGGCAGTGTACAATACAATGTGACACAATGTCAACATTCAGTTTTACATTCAACTCCGATATATGACACAGCTATCCCATATATCAAGTTGCTGTAGAAGGTTTGTTTCAGAAGGTTACACGTATGTTTACCAAGAAACAGTCTGTCGGGCAGAGACGTAGTGATTTTTAATAGGAATCAAATGGACACCGTGATTTGTATCGATTTGTGAGATACAACTGTGTCGAGGCTCAATTTGTGTCGAGGGTTTTTATGGTCAATATCTTTGCAGGAGCATCCATTTTTTGGACGAATTTGTCAACTTCCACTTTTTTGGCAAATATTTTGATTGGAAGTCACCCAAAACTTGTTTACTAAGCCAATTACATAACATTGCAATCTTATAGTTCTGTTTATTTAATGTGTTTTATGATAAACGCAGCCCTTGCATTGTAAACAAACTATCAGCGTATTACACATTGCCAAAAAACACAGAAAAACTGCGGAAAATTGTACTGCCCTCAAATTCCAATTTTTGAAGTCCACTGCCGTTTTCGCGCCGTTTGTAAGTGGGACAGTTGTGAAGATTTACTGCGGACTAGCAAAAATCGCGTTTCAATATTAATTTCTTCGCGCGTCACGTACATTATTTTCGCGCGCGAGTACTGTTTCCAATTTTCGAGTAATTTCCCCAGTTTAAAGGTTCGATTGAGGCAGAGGTTCTCGTGCTGTCACATGCTATCTGACACCCTCTTATAGTGCACGTACATGAGTATGCCCAGCATATCCATTATCCAGGAAAAGAACGTGTAATGTTGAAACATGATACTGTGATAGATGAAACTTTCAAACTATCATGGACATGAACCGATTGAACCGAGTTGAATAATATGCAATAGTCACCATTGACCATGATGTCGTCACAGTCATGTCGCTTAGCGTAGATCTAGCATTCCAGGCCACGCCAGCCTGACGCGATCCGACGCTGTGGTTAATTTCCACGCGCGGCCCCGTAATGACGTAATGTTTGCACGACCGCGCCGCAGGTGCAAGTCGTTCCACGTTCGTTGTATTTGTCTGCAGTCTGGCGATCCAAGACGCTAAGCGGAATGAGTTTGCGCGCGCGCAGCGAAATACTCGACAGGGTCTATCTATATCATCGATCGACAAGTCGCGACTTGTCGATCGATGATAGACCCTGTCAAAAATTTCGATGTAGGCGCGCGCGCGAGAAACAGGTCAGGTAACATCTGACAACAATCGAATGCCGAATTGAATCAGTTTCGGCCTTCGATGAAGGTGCGCGCCGCGCGCGATATGATAAGCAGCTTACATCCGGCAAATTTCGTTGACCAAGTCCATTTGTCAGATTTTATCTGACCTCAAATTCTCGCGCGCGGCGCGCGCGCCTTCATCGAAGGCCTGTTTTGGCCTTCGATGAAGGCGCGCGTGCGCGAGAAACAGGTCAGGTTACATCTGACAACAAGTCCATTGTTTTATTTTTCACCTATTATTACAAATCAGGATAGAATAGAATAGAATAGAATTTTTTTGACAGAAGATCAACTCAAATATTCAGTGCCAATCTGAGATTTTATTGATGAAATTTTCTGGAAATGTGTGATGGTTTATATCATCAATTCTTATCTTATCTAATCTCAAACAGTTACACATTGTTAACTAACCTTTTTTCAAGATACCCAAGTTAAGAACTTTCTAATTAAGGAATGTGAACAAAATTTATGATTTATGAGCCCTTTTATAATCATTGTTCACTTTTCAGGCCACAGAAACAAAAATAAACTATTATTGATATGAAAAACAGTTAGCAAATGAATTAGACGTTTATAGTATTGACATCATTGAATCATCTTAAAGATAGATATATTCTTATTTTTTCATAGTTTTCCACTTTATATTAACATGTGAATTGTTTCAATCTATTCATCAATATTCGTAGATCATGTCTGATAGTCAATCTGATGGACTTATGGTTCCATTAGAGGCAGTTGGTGGAGCTGGGTCAAAAGAGTCTATTTCTACTGAGAATGATACTGAGAGAGATATTGAGGAAATGGAGTCAATTGCATCTTATGAAGTCCCTATAGAAGAAAAGGTTGAAAGACCTCCAGAACCCATAGAATCAAAGGTTTCCACTGTTCCAAACTCTACAAAGAAAGAGCCTGTTGTAGAGTCTAAGAAAGATACCCCAGCATCTAAGAAGGATATTCCTGCTTCTAAGAAAGATACTGCATCTCCGAAGAAAGAAGCACCACCACCGAAAAAAGATGTTCCCCCTTCCAAAAAAGATGTTCCACCTTCTAAGAAAGATGTTCCATCTTCTAAGAAAGACACCATTGCTTCCAAGAAAGATTCTGCTAATTTTAAAGATGATACTTCTAATCAACAAAAAGAATCTGTCCCTGAAAAAGTATCAGTCCCTCCAAAAGAATCTCAAAGTTCAAAGCCCCCAAAACCTGAGATATCTGAGGTCCCTACTCCATCTTTGAACATACCAACACAACACTCTGCTGTGAATCAAGACACAACCGAGATCACAAAAGATGTCGACCAACTTTTATGTGAAGATATTGAGAAAAGTAAAAGCGACAAGGCATCTGACAGACACACGCATTCCTCTAAGCGAGGCACTAAATCTTCTCCTGACAAGACTTTGACCAAGAGTAGCAAACAGAACTCTAATAAAGACGTCCATGCTGAGAAGAAGACCAAAGGTACTGGATCTTTCACCTCCAAGGCATCATCAAGTGGTGCAAAAACAATAAGAAGTGCAACTGACCATACAGCAGCATCCAGTGTCCAGAAAACAGAGAGCTATGTCCCACAAACTAAATCCTATGAGAGTGCACAATCAAAAACTGCAACCTCCACAACTGCTTCCTCCAAAACAGGAGAGAGCGATGCCAATCACAGCACGACCAAACATACAAACTATGCTGAGAGAATGACCCATCAAACACGCAGCATATCCGTAACCTCGCATGCACGTGCTGAAACAACCCCATCTCACCACCCTAGTTCCGATTCCAGTACGGAAACCGAACAATTCTCCATCGCTGACACCAGTGATGTGGTTTCCGTGTCCGTGAGTTCAGGGCTGCAGTCCATTCGGGACATATTCTTCGATGAGGACGATTCCCACAAGGGATACCTGAAACAGCAGGAAAAAGATTTCCTGGATGCGTCCTACTGGTCCCATCATCATGGAGAAACGAGCGAGCAGTTTTCCAGGATATCCAATCCTTCGTTTAATAGCCATGTTGAAGCTCCTACCACTATGCTGCCTGAGGTTGATGAGGGAACTTATCTAAAGTTGGGGGGTGAAGTGGAGAAGAGAACGTCGGATATCCAGATTGAACCAGGTAATTGAGAGTCCGCATTCCAATCTTCATTCTATAGTTGGTGACCGTGGTCATTTTGTCTCGTTTTAATAATGCCTGTCTGTTTTATTCTCTCATCTTTTTCAGTTGAACCCCCCGTTGAAAGTATCAAACTCTCTCCCATCAACAAATGTGTCGAGTCGGATTTGTCGGATGTCGAGGGCAATGAACAACAAAATGCTGTCCAGGACGAACTCACTCCCCTTGCCAAGGACAAGAGAGTTGACTTTGCTGCGGGAAGTGATGTGATATCACTGACATTCGATGAACACACTGACGAGGAAAATGTTGTATCTGATCATCAAGGTACGTATTCTAGTGAAACCCCATTTTTCAGTTATTTTGGAGATTTTTCTTTAGATCTGACTCCTGGGACCCCAATCCTCTATCGTAGTGAATGGTGTTTAAATAAGAAAAACAGACACACACGCACACACACACAAACGCACACACACACATCACATCACACACACACACTCTCCCAGCATGCAAGGATCATTTGGAGAAGTTGAGTATTGCGAGTGAAGACATCGTGAAGACGATAGACAAGAAGTTCATCTCGTTTACTCCAAACACTCTGCTCTGTGATATCAGTAACATTATACCCAACCACCAGAACCTTGTGAGGGTGGAGGGCCGACACATTCTCAACAAGGAGGTACACAGACACCGACAATACAAACACACATACACACAGACACATTGACACACGGACACAGACACACAAACACACAGACACAGACACACGGACACACAGACACACACGACCACAGACACAGACATAGACACAGACACAGA
>CAMPET010000180.1:135825-149127 GCA_946803715.1 Beroe ovata | reverse complement strand
TGTGTGTGTGTGACGAATGCATCTGAAGGAGGGGAAAGCGATAGAGTAGATTCTCTCATCCAGTGACAGTTGATACCACGTCAGTTGATACCACGATCACATGATCGTATGCAATATGGATACAGAATGATGGACTGCGGAGCTACTCAACAGTGTGTTTCGTGTGCTGCCTTTCACCCACAGTGAAATTTCCTAACTCAACGTCAAATTATCATAAATTCCCTGTACAATCAGATCATAATCCATTCTTGTCAACAATTAGCTGCAGTCTATCGTGCTTCCTATCGAGACTCACACATATTCAGCTACGACAGTACACACTAATAACAACTGNGCAATTAGCAATGCGGCCCAATTACAAATTAGCCAGACCTTAGGTTTTAAATTTTAACCTGATTGCTTCTAAAGGCTGGGTGGAAATATAACGCCCGCCTGTCGGGAATAACGGGCGTAATTCTTGTTTGAATGAGATATCAACTACCTATCAAGGTACAACTTGCTCAGCCGTGCGTTATACGTTATTGCACACGGTGACCGATGCCTATAGGGTAAAGGGTTCTAGAATGCACAGCATAAGCCTGCCTGGTAGGTGCATAATGTAGGAATTTAAATACCAAATTGACAGCGAACTTCTGTTTATGTCAGTAGCACTTTTTTATGCGAAACAAAGTGAATTTACCTGTGGGATTGATTAGGGCCTGATATTAGTGCCAATGTGTGTGTCAAACAGTTCATGTACAGTTGGCTCAGGACTCAGGACACTTGACCAGGTCATTTTTAATCAGCACTCAGCAGAAATCACTGGTATGAAGAAAGAGCCCCGAGACTTGGTAGATATTAGCTTAGGCTGATATAGGCTACAGGGCCAATAGACATTATTGAATAATGGTTGACTTCTTATTGAGACTGCTATTGAGAGTGATAGTTTAAATCTGATCATGGACAAGTCAAGGACACAACGAGGTTTTTGAAAATGTGAAGCATTCTTTGAATTGTGAAACGTTCAGTCTAGTCATTATTCACTGGGCACTGCCTAATGCTTACAGCCGCATGAGCGTCTGCCGTCTGTCGAAGCCGTTGCGAAGGAAAATAGTGCTGAATTGGTGAAATAGCATCATCATCTGGTCAACTAGCAATAAGACGAAGGCGTAAACGCAAGATCATGAAACCGCCAGTACTTGGTACATGGTAACCTGGTAAGAATTGGGCGAAGAAGTGAAATAGGAAAACTAGTTCAGACAAGGTATCTTTAATAGGGATAGGGGAAGATTGATGATTTAGATTTGATAATACGCTAGTTTTTTTGATCAGTTTTATTACTGATATTTCCTGCTTAGCAAGTATCAGGGGGCTGGCAAGCCCCCCGCGGCATCTGTAGCAAATGTTGAACGTGCGAGCAAAAAGGGNTCCAACTAAACCTAATTAATAGGCTGTAACACTGAAAAAGAGTGATATTTTTCCCAAAACCAAATAAGATTTGGTTGTTATTGTCCGCGGCATCTTGCGTTCTTTATTTTAAAGTCAATGATATGAAAAAGAACGCGGCATGTACGACAGACTGCCGCCACATCACTAGAAAAAGCTTTAGTGTTTCTACCGTGAGGTGGCGGCAGTCTGTCGTACATGCCGCGTTCTTTTTCATATCATTGACTTTAAAATAAAGAACGCAAGATGCCGCGGACAATAACAACCAAATCTTATTTGGTTTTGGGAAAAATCAAGTAACATACCTTTCCTAGTAAACCTCCCTATTTTTTTCAAAGTCTTTTTAGGCAATGGGCATTTATATGGGCCATTGTGAGTCAAACAATCTTTCTAGTGTCATCATGCGTGTGCTCATCAAGGGGGTGTGGACACCAGGGGGTCGGCAGGGGCTAGTTGGAGGGGGGGGGGATAATTGATAGATTTCATACGACCATGATTCACAATAGCGGTGATATGAAAGTACTGTCCAGATTTCACTGATCCCATGCCTAGGGTGATCACTGAGAGTACACTGCATTAAAAATCCATCCTTGTACAATATTACACATTCTTGTACAATATTACATGTCATGACAGTACAAAGATCACATGGCATTCGATAACTTTGCCACTGGAGCTATAGTGGAGTTTTGTGTGAATGGCTGTGTCAAGAAGTGTGAAAAGTATGGAAAACAATAGCACTCAGCAGATGTTACCCTTCAACATGATTCAATATTGAAAGAAATGCAGATTTTTCCTGTTTGGCTGTACATCCCAACGGTTCGTTTAGCACTCAGTCATCACAAGTTTTTCAGACACAAACCAAGGCATGCAACTGCCATTGCTATTCGTGTTGGTGCTATTTCCTCTAGGCAAAGCTGAAGAGGGTATTGTCTGCACAAAGTCCCTAATTGGAAAGAACTACGCACCTGAAGATGATAGTGATCCGGCAGTTTATTGGCATTGCTCCATGGAAGTTGGTTCTATAAGCTATCTGATGAGGTGTGAACCTGGTCACATTTATGAGAGAAGACATGGTGATTGCATTTTGGAGGAAAATGATCGGTTGAGCAAACGCTCCTCATCTTCAGCAAAACAACTGGAACTTCTTCAAATGGAAGCGGTCGGCGATGAGCAAGCACTAGGCTCTGTGTACAATGCTCGAAATCATCAATTTCTTCCCGGAAGATATCTGTGGAACCCACTTGATGGGGAGACAATCTCCAAACACCTAGTAGAACAAGATAAGACACAGTCGGAGATTCAGATCACAACTTCAGATAATGCTGTTGATAGGAGCAACTTGCTCAAGGTTGAGGCTTCACTGAGTGTTACAGTATTAGCTGGCCAAGTCACAGTCACTGGAGCGGCCAAGTATCTCAATGATGAAAAGAGGTCTTCGACGACTGCTAGAGTTGTTCTGAATTACAGATCGACAAGAAAATCTCAGACAGTCCCACTCAACACTCCCATCGACTATATCGATGTTTGTTCTGAAGCTGCTGAGTCGGATGGACCTACTCATGTGGTGACATCGAAACTCTTGGGTCTAAGAGCCATTTTCAGATTCGATAAAACCGCTGCGAGCAACGAAACAAAGGATGACATAGCTGGTCGACTTGCAGTAGCCATCAACAGCATACCAGAGTTCAAGCTTGATGCCGAAGCAACAGTGGATATCAACGGTCACGAAACCGGTGTGACAGAAGGGATACAAGTCCATTACAATGGGGACACGGTTATTGACACACCAACTGATTACAAAACCGCCATAGAGGCCTTTATACAGGTGCAAGAAGCGGCTCGAGAAGGGCATGCAACAATCAGGTAGTTCAATTGAATACTTTTACCCACTATCGATAAGTATAATATCAATGATAAGTGCTATAAAGGAACATTGACATTCAAGAAATCTATTGATTTCAAGAAATCTATTGATTCAAGAAATCTATTGATGCGGAATGAAATACAGATTCTGTCCACCTCCTGCAGGTATCAGCTGACTCCTCTATCGTATCTATGTGATAATGATGTTTCACTGCTACAGCAAATTAGAGAAGGACTACTGAACAGTGCTTTGCAGATTATGTCTGATATTGGAGAGATAAAACAGTTCATTGTTGCTCTACAGGATACACCAGTGTACAGTTCGATGCTGCCCATTCAGACTGTTTTGGACACTTTTGAACGAGAACTGGAAAAATATGAAATACAATTCAAAAACAGTCTCTATGAAAAAGTAAGTGGTATTATTCTGGGTCATGGATCTGGTTACCCTTGATTATGTTTTATACATTGGCTCTGCGGCCCAAACCCTCCCAACCCTTTCGACGGAAGGACCTGAGGTGTCGCAGGTGTCGCAGGTGCTTCAATATTCTTATGCATGCTTATTTTGCTTAAATTAAAATGCATGGTCAAATGATCACATCACACTTAGGTCAAACAACTGAGAACAGGGCGAGCTGCCGAAAGACAGCTAGCTGAACTGATATCCAAACACGATAAGTCTGCATTCGAGATCAATAAGGCACAAGCCTTCCTGGAGATGATAGAAAGAGAGATATCTACTTTGAATCTTATCCTTGATGACGTGGATAAAGCTAATGAGGATGTTGGAACAAATTTGTTCACAATAATGGATGCCGCTGCAGCCACTGACTTCGACTGCGAAATCAACCACAAGTAAGTACCTGGGTAGGAAATTATGCCATTCTCTGTTTACTTTTCGGCTGACAGGGGATTTAATGTGCTACCTATGATCAATTCCTTTCGCAGCTGGGCTTATACTTTCAACATCAAAGTTCTTCCAAGAAGCAACGCAGCCAGTGAATTCATCACATCAAGTCAGGTGAATATCAGCCATGCATAGCATAACAATTACAAACCCAGTCATAAGCAAAGTAGCTGATATTAAGGTCGTATGAAAGTATATCAATGATATCTAATTCAAACACAAGGTTCCAGATGACAGTGACAGATGGTACAATGACATCAATGCTGTGGGCAGTGTCGGAGGGAAACTTCAATCTTTTATAGAGTTTGCCAAGGCAACGGTATCACATCGTAATGCAAAGAAGGACAATTTCTGCTTCTTGGTCAGCATCAAGGAGTTAGAGGATGAGACAGAGGGGGAGGAGACGCACTACCTGGACATTGGGTATCACTACAGGAAGCCCAACTCCGACTTGGCAGGATATGGCACGGGATTTATACCCCCTGTAGCACCACCAA
This sequence comes from Beroe ovata, assembly GCA_946803715.1. Classification (NCBI taxonomy): domain Eukaryota; kingdom Metazoa; phylum Ctenophora; class Nuda; order Beroida; family Beroidae; genus Beroe; species Beroe ovata. The sequence goes on along the minus strand of CAMPET010000180.1, from coordinate 144,432 downwards.
AACCAGTTGGTTGATAATCATTTTCTTAGTAGGAGACACTGAATTCCTGTAGCCTTGAAAATTAACTGATTCCAATCATGACAGGTGTGTAAAGCACTGTACAATGGTTTCGCAATATCGACCGAAGGGACAGCTAACACCTTTGTGACAGAGATTTGGGCGGAAATAAAAAAAGGAGATGAGTTTTATGACTCAGTCAAAGGTGATCAAGACAGCACAAGTCTCACAATCACAACACTCGAACCTAACACAGAGTACACCGTCTCAACAAAATACAAGGTCAGTTGTCCGCCAGTCTGCAGTCTTGTAAAAAGATTTCCGAAAATTTTCAATGAAAAGTTTTCATTGAATATGCATAATTGAATGACATATGCATAATTTCAAGGTGTTGGACACAAGGATATCAGAAGTTGGTTTCGGACCATCATCTGAAAAAGTAACTTGTGTGACAGCCCCTTCTTCTGCCATAACAAATGTCGAGGTACAACTCGTATACATGGATGGTGTGACAAAAGCAATCGACTCGAAGTTGCGTTGGGATCGCCTGACAGATGTCGTTGAGGATGAGGAAGTCAGGTTTGGTACTTCTGCAAAACGAATTTATGACTGAATAGTGTATACCTATCTAGCAGTGTGTCGGAGTGCAGACAACTGACAAATTTTCATAATTTCAGTATTGTAATGGAAGTCAGGAAACATGGTGGCAAAATAGATGAAGCAATATATAAGTTCAAGTACGATGGCACAGAATCAGATCGTTTCGGGGTAATACTCCCTCAACCCTTGACTCTCTATGATGTTTATTTGCACACAACATCTTCCATTGGTCAGAGTGCTCCTGTGACACTGACAATCTGCAATGGACCCGATAAGATACCTGCCCCAGAGGTGAACAACACGTCTTTATCCAATGGATGCGAGATTGCTTGAAATTGTGGTTTAATTGACCCATGCCCATTAATATCACGATCAGGTATTATCAATTACCAACGAAACAGTTGAATTGGTCGAGAGATTAAGCCTGCTTCAAATGCCAAGAGGTTTCCGTCCAACTAAGCTAGAAGTGAGGTATGAACAGTTACAAGGTGACGGGAGCTATGGTATGCCAATCACTCAAGAAATAGCATATTCGGTTAGCACTGAAACTCGTCAAATTCTTGGTATTCGACTATCAAATAAGAATCGTGTTTAGAAAACCAAATTACTTATGATGAATTAACCCTCAGACCCATGACCAGAACATCCGGTTGGAAGGGCTTAGTGCTGGCATCACTTACAGGGTTGTTGTTACTCTCTGGGTGAGTCAAATCCTTTACCGAGTAAAATACAACATTACTACCACTTCCACAATTAAATGATCAGTGTTATGTAGCCTAGTCTAGTAGACTCCTAATATTCATCTTCTCGATCACAGGCCAATTATGGAGACCACAATCAAGAGATTGTTCCAGTTACCTCAGAACCGACAAAATGTGTAACTCAAGACACGGAAGATTATGAAGAAGTTATGAACGAAATGACAGCAATAATGAATTCTCAGAGGACTACAGCCACAAGTGTTATGACTGAAGCTATAAGAAATCGAGATTCTGCTAACTCCCTCTCACAAAGAATAACAAGTGATGATTTGAGTGAGGCTAGGCAAAGAGTGTCAGCACTGGAAGCTACTTTACCGACAAAGCTAGATGACCAGAAAGAAATCCTGGCAGGTAGGCTAGAAATTGTTCAGTGAATCTGACGTATTATAGGCAATCGACTTTAATATGGATATTGTACTAATATTATGTCAATCAGACAACTTATTAAAAATCATGGTTGCTTATCAGGTGTTGCCAAGAGCATGTGTTTGGAAGCCGGAATTGACTTCTCCAGTAGTGGCAATCCACTCTTCCATTTGATCGTTACATCGTGGTATGAATGTCTAGCAGAGTGCCAAGGCAGAACTGAAGCACCGGCATGCAACTCGATCTCATGGAACAAACGTGAGTAATTTGCGACAACATTTATTCCCACCATCAAATTTAAGTGGGAAGGTTAGGCAGGACATTCAATATTAACCTAAGCTGACATGTCTACAGTTTCTGGAGAGTGCAAAGGAAGAACAAAACGTCGTGGAGATACACCAACTCCTGCACAGAATTGGTGGAGTGTCAACAGGGCTTGCCATGGTATGCAGAACTGGTCACTTAATCCCAGCTTAATTACGACAATGATAATGATAGAGTAACTGAATATTTTGTTTCCCACACAGATTCAATGACTGGAGATAAGAGTAAATTGTCGAAGTGTTTGGTAAAGAACACATCTCTGAATTTCTCTGGTGATACCATGAGTACACAAGGGAGCATGGAAACTACATGGGACTGCTGGTTTTGGTGTGTTAACACTAACAACTGCAATGGAGCAATGTTCGAGAGCAATTCTAAACTTTGTGTAATCGGTAGCGGAGCTACAACTGTGGCCAATAGTGGATATGAGGCTATTTTGCTAGACTGCATGAGTGAAAAGTAAGTATCTAGACAACAAATCAATCATATGATGACAAAGTTGTTGCTTTTTAAAACCACCACCCAATGTTTCAGAGAAATTGTTGTAATTGACACCACTGGGGGTGATACCTCAGGATGGGACAGTGGATACACTGTCTGGTGATCTGGGATTTACAGGGAACAGGAGTATTGACAAGAAGACGCTTTCCCTTCATTGTACATTTGAGATCCTTAGAGTATAATAATTGTTTGACTTCGTAAGATGGAGGCTCACAGCTAAAATTACTTACTATACCTTGCCTTCATTAATTTCTTGACGATTCCTCACCATGGGTAAACTATATTCCTTATTGAATTTTGTATGTAAGTGTCCCACAGCAAACAATAGTTGTCAGAATGAGTGTAACTGTGCGAGAGCAAAGGTGTTATAGAGATTTCTCACAAAAAAAGTGCGAAATAATTGACAAGTCCAAGTAAATGTCGAGTTTCTCAGGTGAACAAAAGAAGGAGAATCTTTAGCATCTGGTGGTTATATGATGGAAAATACAACTGTGTTGGAAATACACAACGAATTCCTACACGAATCTCTCTCTTATCCCTGAAGTATATTCTATTGATAACTAGTCTTGAATCGGCTTGATATGGTGGGCTATTTTTTGTTCAGCCTCACTTTCCTGGTCATAGCCGCAGCTGAGGATAGTATCCAGTGCCCAAAGTTCCTCCTTGGATACAATTACAATTCAGCTGAGAATGATGAGGTGACATACTGGCATTGTCCAGACGCTCAAGAAGACAGTGACACTGCATTCAGTGTAAAGAGTGTCTGTGAAGAAGGTGAAATCTACGATGTGAGCATCGGTACCTGTAAAAGTGGCTCCTCTCAGCGGAATATGACTAATGTAGAACAATCTGAAATTGAGGCACTTGAAGACAATCAGAAGCTGGGTGCACTGTATAACGCTAGAGATAACACATTCCTCTCTGGTTACTATTTTTGGGACAATAGCCCTGGAGGCACAGTGGACCAGAACAGGATTGTGCAACCCAAAGAATTCTCCAACCTTGACATTTATAAGGAAAATGATCTACAGGACAGAATTGATAAACTTGATGTGGATAAGGAGCTTGCGTTAAAGGTGTTGGGTGGCAAAGCACAAGCCGACTTTGGAGCAGTGAATTACCTGAAAAGTGATAAATCTTCAACAAACACAGCTAGAGTGGTTATGAACTACAGAACAACTAAGGATGTTGTAAGCATACCCCTGGCAACGACTATAAGTTATCCAAACTTGTGCCAGGAAGCACAGTCAGAGAATGGGATAACTCATGCAATAACAGGAATTGTCAGAGGATTGAGGGCTTTTCTAACTTTTGATAAGAAAGGCAGTGATGATGAAACAATTGAGAAGATAGGAGCAAATCTCTATGGAGATGTCAACCTTATTCCAAGCTACATCAAAAAATCTTCTTTTTGGGTTGATTCAAACAATACGAGGGTGGATAAAATTTCCAATTTGACAGTTAACTACTATGGAGACGCTAACATTGCTGCTCCGACCGATTTTCAGTCGGCTCTTGAAACTTTTAAAAGCATCGAAGCTGCTGCACCGACATCGACTGCTCCAGTGAGGTAACATCTAGTCTTGAGGTTTTGAATCCCTGTAGAATTCCTATGGTTTAATAGTAGCTGTAAAGTGTATTAAATACAATTCGATTCTCCATCAGGTACATCATGACACCTCTTTCTTTTCTCTGTGAGGGTCAGACAGCCTCAACTTTCACGATGAATCAGCAGCTTATTACGCGAGCTGTGGAAATTCTCACGGATCTCCGAACCAAAGAGGCAGAGATAACCGCATTGATAGACTCACGAGCAGCAGAAACAGTCCCGTCTCTGAAAGATAGGCTAGAGGCTTACAGAACTAGAGTTCGAAACTATGCTGCTACTATAGCAAAAGCTTTGGGTGCAAAGGTTGGTGCACTGATCATGATTACATAAAGATTGGCGTGATTGGCATTTTTACATGTTTACATCTAGCTTGCTTTCGAACCTAATTTAATCTATGCTCCTGACAGTTGAAAAGTGTCAAGAAAGGGCAAAGTACAGAAAGAGACTTCGTAATGATCCTGCTAGGACATGATGAGTCTGAATTTGCAGAAGACCTAACTTCAGAGGCTGTAAATCAACTGAGCAAGGAAGTGGATGCAATCAACCTCATAGTAAATGAAGTGGAGAATTATGAAAAGGTGTTTACAATTGTTGATTGGAGTAATAAGGATATCAGCTGTCTGATGAACTCAGATCGCACTACAAAGTAAGAACTCTTTGTCCCCTATCAGTATCAATTTGATGATGAATTTGTCTCAGCCTCTTTTTTCATAATGTGGTCGATCGCAGGTACATTTTCACATTCTCTCTTAAAGTTCTTCAACCACGAACGTCAACAGGAGTAAGTGATGCGTTGTATCAATGTATCCAATGATTTTATTCACAAATCTGAAATTTCACCAGGCAATATTTTTTCATTCTCTCCACAGGACGAATACAGCTTATGGTACAATGATTTGACCAAAGTCGGTGAAATTGGAGCACAACTGAAAGACTTCCTTGCATTTGGAATGTCCTCCCATACAGGAAATGGTGACCAGCACTGCTTCCTGGTTGAGCTGGTTGACGTTGATCATACTGGAGAATTGGTGTCCATTAGCTATCACTACAGTGACCCACATCACCACAGCACTGCACGTTCCGGAGACGGCTTCATTCCGCCAGCCGCACCCCCAAAACCGGTAAGATATTATTCTATTGAAGTTAATGAACCACATCGGTGCTCCCATCAACTATCAATATCGATCAGGCTAATACCAATGATTCCCAACCCCCCTCCAGGAATGCACAAACAGCTACAACAGTGCTCAAGTTACAACATCACCTTCCAGCAACACTTTCGTGAGAAACATCTGGGCAACGGCAGTAGACAGTGATGGGGGTGCTGTCACCTCCAAAAACAACCCAGTCACCTCAGAGTTTATCACCATCACAGGACTAGAGCTGAACACAGAGTATCAAGTCACCACTAAATACAAGGTGAAGAAAATATCTCTACCCGACTTTTCTGTTGACTTGTTCAGCAATGGATCAGCTCCCTCAACTTGTTATGACAGGTTCTTGACGGAGATAGATCTTACTACGAGGATCTAGGATTCAGTCGAGCATCGGAAAGTGTGGTGTGCAAGACGTGGCCATCGTCAGAAGTGCGAGATCTCAGCGTGACAGCCGTGACATCCTCCAGCATGACCGTCACCTGGACAACGCCGAGTCTGTTTGCGGAGGATGCTGATATAAAGTATGTTCTGAAGGTGAAGGTGTCGGGTACAGGTGACGATGAAGGTCTGATCATCAAATTGGGATTTGATGAAACCTCGACGGTGGTGACAGGTCTTCAATCTGCAACGATCTATGATATCGTTATGCAAACCGAGGCTGACTCTAACAAGAGCGGTGAGACAGCAGTTACCATGACAACAGCCCCAGGAGAAGTCGAATTCCCACAGGTAGGAACAATTCGTTCGGTGAGTATTTTCAATCATTAATTTGGATAGAAATAACAGTTCAATAAAAATTAAAATGACACAGGTTCAGGAAGTTGTAACAAGCTATCCACCTTTCATTAAAATGAGAGCACAGCCAAGTCTGATGAAACACCAAATAAACGAGGCAATGACGTCACCAAGACTACTGGTGGAGTACACGGAACTTGGAGATGAAATTGGCAGTGGAGACACTAGGTCCATGCTTCTTGGTGAAATGGTAAGAAGGAAATCCTGGTATCTTTCGGAGTATCCATTTTCATTCCCACAACCTAAATAAGATTACAGTTCATGTATAATAGCTGCTCTGTGACACCATCTTCCATTTCAGTCTCCGCCCTATGATGACTTTACTTTCAACACTGGGACTCTCACACTAGGCAAAGATTACGAGATTACTGTTGTTCTGCAGGCAAGCGCATTATCATCATCTGGGGAATGTCATTTTCACGAAGTTCAATGAAAACATTTCGAAAGTGTGGAATGTTATAATACCTGTACCATGTCTTATCAGGTTCATTACAAGGACACTGACATTGTACTGACTTCCCCTACATCAGAAACCCTCACTGTCAGCCTGCCAATCGCAGGAACTGAAACAGCTAGAGTCAGGTGCGTTTGCAAACTATACCTAGTAATTCTGTTGAAGTATTGATACGTGCTCTGTGTCAGCGTCACGTGATATCACGTTAGATGACTAATTTATGACAGATAGACGTCCCTTTCCATTTCAGGTACAATTTGAATAAAGCTAAGAAGAAGGTCAGTGCAAACCTACAGAGTGTATCAAGTGGTGTCGAAAGGATGGAGGTCACAATACGGCAGCTCACTGATGATGTGGGCAGTTTACTCAATGATACACGGTCCGAGCTTAGGGAATTCGTACACCAGGAGGAATTGCTCTCAGGTGATGGAGGGACTGTGAAGACAAGGCAAAAGTGGTGACGCCCAATAATTACTCTGAACACAATTTCGACGTTGACAAGATGCAGTTAACATCATTTTCCTTCTGCTCCCCAGAAACGCTCAAGAAGTCGTGTATTGAAGTCGGATGGCAATTCTCTGACGATGCCATGGAAGTGAGTGATGGAGTGAACTCGATTTATGAGTGTCTGGACTACTGCCGGCATCAAGAGGGGTGCAATTCTGTCTCGTGGGATAAAAGTAAGATACATCAACTCCATGTCCCCCACCCCGGCCCATGTGCACTATAAGATCACAGCTCTAGTTAACTCCAGTTATTGTAGCTCTACTCTCTAGTTAACTCTCTAACAAAAGTGGACCTGAACAGTAAACTAAGATACTATTTCTTGTCATGCAGGTGGTCAGACGTGCTCGACGTTCACAGAACGGGTAGGGAAGCAGAGGACAGCTAATGCAAACAGCTGGACCGCTAACAGACTCTGCTATGGTAAGTCCACAGGCATTCTGCTCTATATTGGACATGGTAATCTATATGAATTATGCGCCCCTTCATTTCTATCTTAATAACCTCTACCTCTATAACATTATGCTGTTGAGCGTGGAGTAGCGAATCGATTGATGAGTGACCGTACATGTATGTACAATTGATTTAGTCTATTTCTGAGAATAAGCTAGATCAGAGTCGGGTCATTTGATATGCACATTGAGCATTCGGTTGAGAAAATATTCAGAATATTCATGATATTTTATATAATGTCCTGCACTCTTAGACAATATCAACTATAAAGTCTAAACGATGTTAGGTAACCATACTCTAGAGTCTAGACACCGTAAACTGTTGCATTGACACAACTTCAGCCACAACAGAATCCTAGACAGAATTGCCGTAAAGCCTTGACAGTCGACACCGTGAACTGTAACTCCTTGACACCATTTCAGACACGATGACAGGTGTGTCAAACCAGTGGAAGAAGTGTATACAAGACGGGGTGTCACTGACCGGAGTCGAGATGGAGGGCTACAACTCGCAGGGTGTCAACAACCTGTGGGACTGTTGGGAGTGGTGTATTGACACCCCAGGGTGTCAAGCCGTCTCCTTCTATGAAGACATCAGGATGTGTCAGCTATCGAGCAATTCTAGCGGTGTGCCTGTGGCCGCAACTGGCTATACAACCATCACCATGGATTGCATGAACGATGTTAACTCTAGAGATGGGTAATTTACAAGTAAACAAAGTTACAAGTTAACAGACTCATTTGAAACTGATTAGCTAAAATATTGTTGCTCGAATCCAACCATTTCAGGTTCTTCTGAAACGATGGAGAGGGAAAGAAGAGCCATTCTTGCAATAAATTTGATAATGATTGTACATAATACCAGTGTTTTATTGTGAACTTTAAACTTTTAAGCAGAATTCTGCCACCTATTTAATGAAAAACCACTCCCTTCTCTCTTTGGTCCAGATGTGAACCTAAATCAAATTCATCTGATGCAACAGACACACACAAACACACACACGTGGCATGCTAAAGACCGATCAAGTTCACCCCCAGTTCGCTGGTATAATCATGCCCCCCGACACACACACACACACACACACAC